>WBNQ01000878.1:32343-43313 GCA_013401375.1 Spizella passerina | reverse complement strand
TTGGCAGTGTTTTATTGGTCAATAACTCCTTAAAAGGTCCTGTAACTAAAGGTCTTGTGACCTTCTGAACCATGTGGTGAAGATGTGAGCCTAACTCACCCTTCCTGCCTGTGTAGAAGATAAGAAAATAAATTGCATCCTCAAAAAAACCTCAGAAGTCCCATCTCTAACTCATTCAAAACTCCTTCAAAAATCCCCATAACATGAATTAGCACTCAAAAATATATTCTTACTCATGCTTTAAGTCTAAAAATGAGGTTTACAATAGAAAATCTGTCATAATCTTAACAGTAGAGTTCTGTGTGTGGCTTTGTAATGGGGGCAGATAAGCTCTACATCAGAAACAGCACAACAGTCATAACAACTTTCACTTCTAAAGACTCATCATCCACCAAGGCATCCCAGAGCACTTAGCAGGTATCAGCCTCAGGATGGTTGAGAGCTAAAAGGTTTACAGCATTAGAAGTATTTTAAAAAAACCCGCAAATTGAAAGAGAATATCAAGAAACAAACATGTAAATACAGTAAGACGTTTATCTCAATGTTCTTATGAGAACGAAATATTTTTATGTGGAAATCATTGAGTTACATATAACATGTGCAGGGGTGCCTCAAATGCTTTTTACCAGTTCCCTTGTGAGGTCTCCTGAGCACATGCAGAAGTGTGCACACACTCTGAGATATGCTTGAGAATTGGCAAGTTAGATATCTATTTATTTGTCTATGAAAACTTGCTCCATGTGATTATGATGACTGTTATTTGCTCTACTGCACACCTGGAAAATTTGCTAAGATTTCCAACCTTAAAGACACCACTATTAGGACTGCGTAATGCAAGACTGTGGTGAGGCTTTATCAAAATTTTGATCAAGAACCCCACTATTGCTAAGGGGAAAGTCATCCAGACTGGATATTTAAAAAGCAATTCCAGATCTGTGCAGGAAAATGCTTGCCAGAGTACAACAAATTTTAGTGGAAACAAAATAGATCAGGTGCAAGAATAACTTCAAAATAAAAAATAAGACCAAGTTCATTCATAGCAGCTTAGAAAACATCACCAAAGGAAAAAGAAGATGAAAGAATTTCAGGACACCATGTGATGCACAGAACATAAATTTAGAAAATACATTTAATAATATTGCATAATTTTAGACTTTTGTATCTTAATATTTATATTGAATTAAATTTATCCCTGTCAAAACTATCAAGTTTCTAGTTTTATGTAAAAAAAATTTGAATAGGACTTCCCTCAGCATTAAGTTGTAAAAATCTTGGGCGGCAAAATAAAATTACAGTTCTTCTACCTCTGACATTTTGGAAATAGTGGTTAGGATTTTATAGCAGAAATGGAGGCACTCATGTTCCCCCTCCCTCTGTAATTTACTGTGAAGCATAGAGATTATCTGGGGTTTAAATTTTACCATTCCTCTTATATCAACATTTTCACGTTTTTTCATTGATAAATGTATCCTGGACACATTTTAGTCTGATAAAATTTCCAAAGCAATTAAATAGTAATGCAGCCAAAAGTTAATAAACTCACAGATCAAATCCTCTGCTAGACCTAAATTTAATTATATGGTACATGTAAGCATTTAATTTTATGAAGATGAAAATGGGCTACCTTGCAATAAAAAGAACACTAGCAAAGCACTCAAATTTTCAGATTTAATGTTTCAAAAAATGTTTCATTCATTTTATCACCATGAAGGAGACACTTATGCAGGAATATCTATTAACTCTGTGTCCTAGGTTACAATATAAAGATGTATTCTATTCCTATCCTCAAGAGCTGTTGAAACCAGGAGGGGCATTGTTTTTTCCTTATCTCCTGTTGATGGGGCCCATCAATGCCTTTCTGCATGGCTCAGAGATAACCTCTTTTGGGAGCCATCTCTGTTTAATGGACTCACCCCATGACACACACAATGATATCAGCTCATCGTGAGATGCTCTGCCCAGAAGGGAGGAGCTAAGCATTCCCACCTGGATATAATCTGGGGTTTGGGACAGAACAGTCAGTCTTTCCACTGGATTCCCAGAGGAATGGCTGTCTTTTCCACTGGATCTTCAGAGGAAGACTCCACCCTTCTACAGGATCACTGCTCCACCAGAACACATCTGCCACTCCAGGAGAACAGCAGCTACCAATCCAACTGGACTGCTACCAACACCCTGACCAACGGGGTGTCAGGTTGTATTCTGTCTCTGTCAGTGGTTACTCTTTTTATTATTGCACGTATTTTGATTTTTTTTCCCTTTCCCTAATAAATTGTATTTCTGACTTGGAGTCTCTCACTGATTTTGTTTCAAACCAGAACAATCTGATATGAGAATATTCAAGTACTCTATGATAGCCCAGGAGTCCCACCAGCATCTCAGGATCTGGAGAACAGCTGTGAAAGCTGTTCTTGCACAGCATCTCAAACCATGGCAAAATGATACCTAGACCTGAACAAGGGAAAGACTGGCAGGAATTTCTATGGCAGATGGATCTACCACACATGTTCAGGAACATTGCTGGAAATGTCAGGCCTAGGAGTGTCGCTATAGGACATGAAAGAACACAAGCACACACACCACTGCTCTCAAGGTGAAGAGAAGGGAAGTTTATTTTATGACTACAACATTTCTAGTTTTCTAAAAGTGAGAGTGGATTGGAGGGTGACAGTGCCACCTCTCCAATGACACTGGACAAACTACCAGTCTATCAAATTTCTCCTCTTCTATAAAAGAATGCAAAACAATGAGTTATTTACAGAAAGTGTGTGAGAAAGTTTACTACAAGAATGTAAACATCAGAAAGCTTAGAAAATCTTAAAAAATCAGAGCAACACTAGGAGCAAGGCAGATACAGAATCATGAACTAAGGATCATTTTCCATAACAAATGAAAGGACAGGCCCATATGCTATCATATCAACAAACACGACAATGATAACATGATAAATGCAGCCTTTAACAACTCCACTTCTATCAAAACAAACCTGCTTCTTACTACTCCTCATTTCTCAACTTGTTCTGTGATACAAGGATCTTTCCTTCCAATAATTTGACTCCTTGCCTGGACCATGGTCCAAGAGCCTTCTGCAAAGGATGAATTTCAGAATCCAGGTTCCTCATTATTTTAGCTTTCCATGTAATTATTGCTCCCACTGCTCATACACACCACTCACACAATTGCAAAACAGCACAAAAAGCAGGAGAATGGCACTTTTAATTTATATCTTACATAGTTCTGTATCTGTCTTGCAGAAAGAAAGTAGAGAAAATTCAGTGATAAGAATAGGGGCTAAGTATATATGAAGGGATACAGAGAGTGTACCAATAGACTGGAATCCTAATCCATGGTACTCCGTGGAGCAGGAACTGAGTTTTGGATAGCTTTAGATAGATAACGATAAAAAAAAGGGCCCCAAAAACCCCAATACCCAAGTTCAGTGTAATTTATAATCCTCATTTTAATCACTTTTAACTCAATTCACCAAAAACTCCAATTAAATAATTATCTTTACATTTTCCTCTTTACATTCAGGTATATTTGCAGCTATAGTACTTATACAATTCTCTTGTTCCTTTGCTTTTTTGCTTTTTTAAAAAATTCTGCGTGATTCAGGTTTTTTTCCTTTTGTTTTCCATTTGTTCCTGCCATTACATGCCCTTCTGTAGGCTTCTAGATATCCCTCTCTTCATTCCTTCTTGTGAAAAAGCTCTGTCCAACATCCTTCATTGCCACCTGTCCCCGCTTCCTTGCTCTCATTCCTATTCCAGCTGCAGCCCAGCAGCACAGCTGGTTCCTATCTCAACTCACTCATGGCTACTGGCTAAGGAAATCCTTTCTGGGTTCCTCCTGGAATCCTCTCTCTTCCCATTTCTGGCAGTCTTTAAGTAAATTTTAACATGACACCTAAGGGGATTTGCATAATCATGGCTTTCAGCCACTTCTACTTTTAATTGTTGTGGCTTTGTGTTTTTATTTCTAAGGAATGAAAGGAGATTAAAGGTTTGTAGCCACACTAATTTCCCATTCTGAGCAGAAGGTAAGGGCTGGTCCTGCAGAGGGTGAGCGCTGCTGAAGGCTTTGGTGCACTGAGAGCTTTTGAAACTGCCACCCACGTGATGCTGATTTTCAGTAGCACTCAATATGGTCATTTAAATACTGGCTTTAACCACTGCTTAGGAGCAGCATGAGGCATCATTACCACTGTGGTCTTGACACAGCACCGAGCAAGTCATTTGGAAAGCTGTTATGTATGAAAGCTTGTAGGTTTTGGGTAGCTGTTTGGATGTCCACTGCAATATGCAACAGGCAAAGTATTCCCTCCACAGACACACATTAACAAACCAATTTATTCTCACTTTATAATCACCCAATTTAATTGGTTCATAATATGGCATCCAAATGCAACTCTGACTTCTTTCTGTAGACTTAAGTCTTTTCACAAAACCAGTATAACACAATAATTATATGACTCACTCTGCAGTATTATAGTATTATATGAAAACAAAAACAAAATTTTAATTTTCTAGGAGGTTTCTTTGTGGTGAGTTGACTCTGGCTGAATGCCAGGTGCTTCTCTGCCCTCCTCAGCTGGATGGGGAGAGAAAATACACCTAAAACCTCATGAGTCAAAATAATGATGGGGAGAGATCACTCCCCCGTTATTGCCACAAGGAAAATAGACTCAATTAGGTGGAAAGTAATTTAATTAAATCACAGTAGAATCATAGATTGATAAAATAATTGGGGTTGGAAAAGACCTCCAAGATCATCAAAGCCAACTGTTAATGAGCAGCACCACCACGTTCACCATTAACCACGTCCTCAAGTGCCACATCCACAAGTTTTTTGAACACCTCCAGGAATGGGGACTCCATCACCGCCCTGGGCAGCCTGTTCCAATGCTTCACCACTCCTTCCATGGAGAAATATCTCCTAGCATCCAATTTTAAACCTCCCTGGCACAGCTTGAGGCTTCTCTTGTGCCTTGTTCCCGGGGAGCACAGCCCAACCCCCGGCTGTCCCCCCCTGGCAGGGAGTTTGTGCAGAGCCACAAGGGCCCCCTGAGCCTCCTTTGCTCCAGGCTGAGCCCCTGCCCAGCTCCCTCAGCCCCTGCTGGGGCTCCAGCCCCTTGCCCAGCCCTGGACACGCTGCAGGCCCTCCAGGCCTCCCCTGTTATGAAGGGGCCCAAACAGAACCCAGCACTCAAGGTGGGGCTTGAAGGAAAATGAGAAATAAAACTAAATCTTGAAACACCTTCCACCTACCCTTCCCTTCTTCCTGGGATCAGCTTTGCCCACGAGTTCTCTGCCTCCTCCCCTGCCATGGCACAGGAGGATGGAGAATTGGGACTGTGGTAAGCTCAGCCCATGTTGCCTCTGCTGCTCCTTCCTCCTCATGGGGAGGACTCTTCACACTCTTCCTCTGCTCCCCAGTGGGGTCATTCCCATGGGAGATGATCCTACATTAATTTCTCCAACTTGAGCCCTTATCCCAGGGTCAGGAACCTCCTGCAGGCAGCCCCTGCTCCTATGTGGGGGCTGCAGGGGAATCTGTGATCCACGCTGGAGCCCAGGGCTGCAGGGGATGATCTCTGCTCCATGCTGTTCCCCAGGGCTGCAGGGGATGATCTCTGCTCCATGCTGTTCCCCAGGGCTGCAGGGGATGATCTCTGCTCCATGCTGTTCCCCAGGGCTGCAGGGGATGATCTCTGCTCCATGCTGCACCCCGGGCTCGGGGGAACCTCAGCCCCAGCATCTGGAGCAGCTCCTGCCCCTCCTGCCCTGCCTTCTGCAGAGCTGCTCACCTCGCATATTCTCACTCCTTTCTCCAGCTTCGCTTCTGCAGGGCTTTTTCCCCTCGTTCTTAAGTACTTTACCCCAGAAGCACTGCTACAGTTACTGATGGGCTCACAACAGGCCATAGACTTTGGATGTATCTGGTGGAATTTTCACTTTGATCCCCATTTCCTATTGCAATTGTTTTTTTCCACATGCCCTAACAACAAGTCCTAAATGCATTATGAAAAATATTAATAGAACAGAACATACTGCAGTATCTAATCTTTGGGATATCTGAAAATTAAGAAGGAGATGTTCTTGCTACTTACAAAGGAAAGCTTGCTTTCTAATTGAGAAGACTGTCCAGTGGTGGTTGTAAAACTTAACCATTTTAAGTGACTTTAAACACAGAAGTGACTTCTAGCTGTTTTCAATTCTCACATCCATTAATTCAGTCCACACCCTTAAGTGCCTTTATCTGCAACGAATTCTATTGCACATGAAGTCTACTCTGTTCTGCAAAAGGTGAAGGGGCTGCTAAACTGTACTCAAAAAGCCACTTGGTTGCACTGATGAGATTAGACTGCAGAGTTCCTTGGAAAAAGTATGTTTCCACCAGTTCCCCAGAACAATTCTTCTAATGCTTCAAGCTTAACTTCTATAAGCCCACAGATGCTTGTAAAATGAAAATTTGAACTTCATTAGAAACAGAAATGCAAAAAGTATTGAGTTCACAAGCACTCAATCCCAACAGTATATTCATCAACACTCCTCTCCATCACCTTATCTTCATCTCCATTTCATATTACATTAACAGGGTTTCCATTACAGTATTTCCAGCTGAAGATTTTTATAACACATTTGTCCTGGTTTCTGAAAGCTGAACAATGAAGTCCCTGAAGGACTTCGAGGATGCAAGAGAAGAACTGCAATCAAAAGATTAAGAGACCAAAATGACCCACCTTAGTTCAACTCTATAATAGTGCTGTTATTTTAATACATGAGTTGGATCACTACCTAATACACTGGGATAGTCACCTTTCATGGTTCTGAGAATGTATATCTTAGATACACACATTTGAAGAAAAATGTAATAGTGGTGCAGCACTTCTGCTGGAGATTTTCATTCCATTCTAAAGTGTGCTGTCTTTGCTGAGACACAGTGGGCAAACATGAATTCAATATTAAACCTTCACAATGGATTATATGAGAAAACAGTCATCGAATATATTTTTAGTGCCCTATTTTTAGTGTAATAACATTTAAGTTGTTATAATTAGACCATCCTCATTCAGAATTAGAGGTGAATTAAACTAAACTACACAAAAAAATATTAACACCACACAGAGGCAGACATGGTGTAGTATTTTCATCCTTGTCTGCTAAATTGCCCTTCACCTTCCAAAAAAAAATATGCTATTGTAGAAATACAAAACTTTAGATCTTCATAAGCTCAACTTGACAAATATTTATCCACTCTAAGCCAGCTTGGCTCCACTGGCTTCAAGGGAATGACACCTATTAGTGTCACCTGAGCGTGGCACTCCTTTTGTTGGGTGAAATCATCACATCCAGCACAGTGCTTTAACAAGTGGAAGTAGAATTAGAGGCGCAATTTTTCACCAGAAAGAGTTTTCAAGGTTTGCACAATACTCTGTTGACCTGCACTTTCCTCCAAGATCGTATTTCTCTTCTGTCAATAAAACACATTTTTCAGGAAATACCTTACTTTCCTCTGGTAACAAAGCAGCTTTATTAAAGTTCTTATTACTTTCCATCAAAACAAACGATGGTGAGCCCTTTAATTCAATTTGCTAAAAAAACACTGCAATTTAACAATGCCCATCCGTAATTCTGCAGATAAAATGCATTTAGCTCAGTTTTCCTGTCAATAAATAATGTACTTGTTGGAGGGAATAGAAGCCAAGAGACAGAGAATTTCAGTTATTACTTCATTTGGTGGGCAAAATGTACTTTATAGTAGATTTTAGTAGAACAGTCATGACCCCAGGTTCCATGAGCATGTCCACTGCTGCACTTGTAAGAGAATTTGCCACCTGCACTCTCCGGAAAAGGCTTTTGATACTACAAATAGGCAAAGAAGACTTAAAAAATTATTTGGTTTTTTTGGAGGGGAAGATTTTTTGTTAATTTGGGTTTGGTTTTCAATTAAATTCTAACAGGACAGGTATTCTGATTGTTTTACTTCTAAAAGAAGTCATAAAGGCAAGCCTACAGCATGTATACTTTACCATAGGATTAAATAGCCTTCAAAAAGACCAAAAATCTTAAATTATAAAATTAACATATTGGCTCCCAGCCCCTTTTTCCCCTTTCCAGTCCCACAGCATTTTGGTCAGAACTGAGATGTTACCATGCCAAACCAACTGATAATCAAATAGAAAAGTCCTGTTAGCTATGACAAAGACAAAATGCAAAACCATTCATCAGTATCCAAGAGTAAATAACCAGATATAACAGATAATGACAGGATGTTAAAATTCTAAGGGTTTAAAAAGACTAGTTAGTGTTTGTATAAATTACACTGAAATGTATATCATTGTGAGTCAGGGTAAAAACATGTGAAGGACAAATATTTAAGATACTAGTTTTATCTCAAGAAATATTAATTTTCTGGAGACTTGACAGCCAAAATAAAATACGCTTGAATAATGAGGTGGTTTCCACTCACTTGACAATACAAATAAGATGCTTTGCATGATAAGGATTGTGTACATGAATGTCATCTTTGTGCCATTCTACTAACCTGGCTGTCCTGATGGATGAGATCAAAATTTAGTAAATTCAGAATTTCAAGAAGAAAGCAGAAACATTTTAAATACTTCACAGGCACATAGCCACCACACACACACCCCCCAGATTAGGTGTATAAAAAGCTTATTTGCAATAAACAGTCCTTTTACACTGAACTGTAAAACTCCCTGATCTACAGGTGCCTGAATGCACTCCTAGTTTTCCCCCAAAGAGTGGCAGAGGCTGCTCTGGCCTGCTGGAACCCTGCAGACCACTCTTTTCTTTCCTTGTACAAATGTCAGAGCTGTCAGACTGCTGAAACACGGCCACAGAAAGAAAGAAACAAATTGCTGACCTCAGCACCATTTTGAGGTCCTGAACCAAGGCTTTTCCAACATGAATCTAACTAACTACAACATTTGTTGACTGACCCACCATGCTGGTCCAAGCATTACTGTTAGCTAGGAAATTAAAGTTGACAGAGTTTACTCTGGGAACTGATTAATTAAATGCCTTTCCTGGCAGATCCATTAATATCAACACAGCACGGCATCTATATTGACACAGTGAGAGAAATTGCTCTCAACAATGGAGCTCTGTTGACAAAATAGTGTAACATTTACACCATTAGTAACAGTGCATGGATCTATCTCCTCTATCAGTCATATTTCTGCTGGCAGAGCCCTTTAGCAACAAGACAAAAAGGACAGGAAAATACAAAGTATACACATGTGAATTGCACATTTAATGTTCCATTTTGAAATAAATAATGGGAACAGAAAACAAATCATGATCGCTGATAGTCTGCACAGGACAAGCTGAACTGAGGGATAGGTTGAAGGGAGAAGAAAATACCAAAGAAATCTCTGATGAAGCACTTGGATAAAGTTAACTTTGTTAACTAAAAAAGGAGCAAAAAATGAAAATATGTAAGGAAACTAAAATTCTTAAGTCCAACCAACCCTGAAGCTCAAGAGAAGTTGACATCACGGTATTTTTTGTGTCATCAGCCATTGTGTTACTGATTTTATTGCCCACAGCCTAGAACAGCAGATGAAGAATTCTCTTTAAAATATGGATAATAAACACACTCTCTCTCAATCACATGGTATAATCCTGTACATACTTGTCACCTTTGAGCAAGAAATGACACAGATTCACCAGAAGGCTGGTTTGCCCAACAGCAGTTTTAATACAAAAATTCTATTCTGTTATAGATAGGTTTGACACATTCTACTTGATTGGCTAATTAACAAAAACATCTTCCTCACAAACAGTCCTTGAAAAGAACAGAAAAACAGAGTAGGAAAACACCACCTGCAGGTTGTTTATACTAACAAGTTATCATCGTTTCACTACAACTCCCTAAAAACTCTCAAGTCCACTGTGAGCAAACAAATCTCTTCTTCTGGCTCTCTGACCAGGCTGTCACATCCACACACACTGACACAAATATCCTCGTTTTCACTGGGCACAGCTCTCCCGATTTAGATTATTTGTATGCCTGACTTCCTCCTAGCACTCAGCAAGTGAAACACCTATTCTTACAAACTCCTTCAAGATAATGAGACCCAAGCAGGTCAGCAGAAATAAGGGTCAAACACAGGACCTCTGCACTAAAAGGCATAAAGTACTCCATCCTGAGGGGAAGCTGGTGAAAATATCCTTTCATCAACCTCTTATTAGGCTCAGAAACACACAGGCAATCCAGTCACATCTAGCAGTGAATGAACCACAGAATATATCACATGTTTACTAAGAAGAATGATCACACTGGAAACTTAAGTCTTGCTGTACAGCATAACCTGTCTCCTGAAGTTCTCCCTCTCCCACCATTATTTAAGGGTAAAAATATATATATCTATATAAATATATATACACACACACACAGAGGAAAAACACAGAAAAAACTTCATCTGCAGCCTTAGCAATGATATTGAACAGCAGATCCCAGAGGGTCTGCTCAGAGACCAGTCACTAATGGTGTCCCCCAAGGTTCAGTAATGGTCCTAGGATTGTTTAACTTATTCATCAATGGTGGGATGAAGGGCTTGGTGCCTCTTTCTTGGAGTGTATGAGTCAGAAGCCTCTCTGAATCCTTCAGAGCAAGAAAGAAATACAGAGGTTGAATTTAAGCCTTTAGAGAAATTAAGATATATTAAGCCACATAGATATGAATTAGAAGTGTAGGTTTAAGTAATTCTTAAGTAAGTAGAGTTACATTTTAAGTGCCTTAAGAAACTCTATTAGCTAGCAAAGGCCTAGCTTTAAGTTCAGTAACTTAGTCCTAGACATAAAAACAGCAGAACCTTGCCACTAGAATAGATAGAATTATTCACATAAAACAGATAAAACTACATGTGAAAGTAGATAAAACTATTCACATAGATAAACCATTCATGTAAATTTTAAGTAAGAAAACAGAAAGTACATTTT
>WBNQ01000878.1:3076-31878 GCA_013401375.1 Spizella passerina | reverse complement strand
GTTCAACCAAGGCAAATGCAGGTCCTGCTCCTGGGCAGGAACAAGCCCAGCACCAGCTGGAGCAGCTCTGGGGGAAGGACCTGGGCGTGCTGGGGACACAGAGCTGTCCCTGAGCCAGCAGAGTGCCCTGGGGCAGAGGGACAAGGGTGCCCTGGGGACAGCAGAGCCTTGGCAGCAGCTCAGGGGGGATGCCCAGCCCTGGAGGCACCTCTGGTGCTGTGCCCAGCTCTGGATCCTCAGCACAGGAGAAATTCACATCAAGGTTCTTTAGCCACAAAAAGCCACTCTCCACAACAATGTCAGCATTTTAGAGAGAAAAATACAATATACACTAATACATTATATGAAAATATACACGTTTAGAAAATGTTCAGACAGCATGGCAGCTGCATTTTCTGGTTTATAGCAGTATACAAAGAAAACCAACACAATGCCTCAAGACCCCATCAGTGTAATTGAGCTATTTCCAGAAACTTCATCAGAATTTTTAACAGAATATTTCATACCAAATTTTAAGTATATTCAATAAATTTGTCAGTTTAATTTTAATTATTTTAAAACACAAAAGATGATAGAACAACAGTTCTGACCCCACTTGTATTTCCACTTACATGTGCTACTCTTCAGTAGAATAAATAAATAATAGCCTTTTCTTTTCCATTTTCCAGGTTCCATCTTTACATAAGCCATATCAATAATTCAAGAGTATGGTTGCTTAGCTGATCTCTGACATACTACCCAGCTTTTTCTTTCTATTCCAATTTTGTTTATACTCTGGACATCTTAGTGGCAAATAAGTGAATTATTTACCATAATCCATACACTCAATGAGAGAAATTCTGTTCTGCCCTATTATAAACTGACTTCAACAAAATATTCATCACATGGAATGGACAAGCATTGACCTATTCCTATTCATCTGCTATTTTGCAATGGAAGCCAGTTAGGCTCCCTGCAAGAACGATGGTGTGCTGATAGAGAAATTCAATCAATGTGCAGAAATAATTCTTGAACTGATTTCTGAGGAGCTGCATTACTGAAAACTCCACCTGAAGGATGGATACTGGAGCTGAAAGAGATTCCTACACAGTCCTCTGGTGTCTTTTGATGAGTGACACAAATGAATGGAGACTGTTGGTAATATCCCTCCTTCTGGTACTCCTACAATGATTTCCCTCAATCCTCAGCACAGATCAATGTATCTGAGCACATCCACTGCCTAAATTAAGACTTTCAGAACATTTAAAAATTCTCAGAAGCATAGTCACAGAATGCTAAAAAGGTGTGACTGATTAAGCACTGGCAGAAAAAGGCTTTTAATCAAGAAAAATGTAGAAAAATTACAAATGCAGTAAAAGCAGAATTCTTCCCTCACTTTGCACAGCAGCTTGAACGCAGGGCTTCAGCCTTTGGAAACTGTGGCCAGCATCACAGGCAGTTCTTCCCCTCAGCCCAATCTTACTGCCTGTGACAATCCAGCACTAGAAATGCTGACTCTGTCTCTCTGAAATGTTTTGGGGATATTCAGCTTCAGACGATTCCTCAGGACTCACCCTGCCTGACAAACTGAGGCCAGGGATGCTGAGAGTCCCCAGATTTGGCATGTCAGTCTGTTGTGCACTGGACAGCTCTTAACAGGATTTGGGCACTGCCACACTGCCACCAAAACCACTTGAGTGGCTTTTACATCCAATTTCCTTGTGGTCTCACAACATTATAAGAAGTGTTTGCATAATACCAGCAATTTATATGTATTTCCCCAAAATTTATTTAGAACTTATTAGAATTCCATTCTCATGCTTGTGACAAAAGATGTTGAAATTTCCCAACAATAAACCTTCTGTTTTTCACCAATGGGGAAGCCTAATCAAGAAGGTACTGAGAGCTTCCCTGAATGCTCAAAGTAATCAGCAACAAAGCTCAGCTCCTGGAGAACCAGGCTGTGAAGATAAATGTGCCTTCTGATGTTTGAACAGATTCTTGGATTAAGATTTTTCATCTGTAAAAGGGGTAATGACAATCAACTTCTGCTCATTGTGCACTGGGAGCAGCTGAAATATCTGCTATACAATAACCAGGCATTATTTATTTACTTTTAGTCTACACAAAATAAAAAAAAATATTGCTCAAATCACAAGTAACAGATTTGAGGTAGAGATTTTACTTTTCTAATGCTTTGAACTGAATAAAGATAGAGTATGCTAAGATAATAATGAAATTTCAAAAACAATGTATTAAAAACTTTACATGTATCGTTTGTGTTTCCTTTATATGAATTGAAAATGAATGTTTTCCTATTATAATACAGATCAAATATCTGAATCCTGAACTATTTCAGAGCAGAAATTGTACTCAGTTTTGAACACCCACAGGCACTAAGAAGTGATGCTGCTGTAAGTTATGTGCTATATGTGAATATTCTTACAATCCTGTAATGTGTAATTACTCTGGTTATGCCTTTAGCCCATGATAGACTGAATCTACAAGAGGAGGGGTTTTTTTGTGTGTTTAACAAGCAATATGAAGAGCTTTAAATGACACAGTAATTTAGGAAAATAGATGTAAATTGCTGAAGTTTGTCATACTTCTAAAGGAATTCAGTGATCACTTAAATAACAAGTTTAAATTTTTTCAAAACAAAAGGAAGAGGAAATCAATTCTCTCCTTCCCTTCAGTTCATACTTCGATATCTAAAGCTCCTCACATAATGAAATTAAGTCTGAAAAAGATATGCAAGGATAAGAAGAGGAAATATTTTTATCAGGAGTATTACAGTGCTGTCCTTTAATTGTGTGAATGAGAAAATGTGGAATTCAGGCTCTGCTTATTCTAATGATCCTAATTCCTCACTCTTTACACTGATCCATTTAATATTTCCTTAATTTTTAGAGATGTGGGATGCCAATCATTTCTTTCCTTGGATTCTTACAGAAATCTGGCACCTTGCATAAAATTGTTAGCAAGAGAATTAGAGGGAGCAAAAAACAATGAGGCACCCAGAGAGTTCCTCCTGCAAGTTCCACCTTTATCCCAGGACAATTCCCATTGTCCATCCGGGACAATGGAAAGGGAGAGGGAGGTTTGGGGAAGGCACACACAAAAACCTGACTCTCTTTTCTGATAGTAATGCTATTTAAACCATTCTTGGAAGATGAAGATTTAAAGTCTAAGTCAAAAGTTAGATTCTCGTAGTCTTTCAGGGAGAAAAAAAAAAAGGAAAAATAAAACCTCCCTCTTATTCAGCAGAAATTTGTACCTAAAGAGCTTCCTCAGAATACCAGAAGTATTTATTTTTGCTCTTTCCTAACAGAAGTGGTTCAAATATAAAATATTGGTAAACAAGTTGCTGTTTGTACAGTAAACATTTCCCTCATGAGTGCCATCTGACAATATGAAGAAGGAACAGAGAATTTTTATTATGTTTAAGTATCACTTACATCTATTTCAATTTCAGTAGCACCTTTACAAAATTGATTGTTCACTTCAGCTGCAATTCCTTTCCTGATGTTCAGCAGAAGGACAAACCAGAATCAACAAGATCCTGATCAGGATCAACAACATGCAATCAAGGAACTCAGATTTTTACATTCTTGGGATTAACTGGCAAGATTAATTCTGGATTTAATATTATCTTCTCTATAATTACATTCTTTCCTACAGCTCTAGACAACTGAGGCCATATCCTTCTATGGATAACTTGCAAAAGGCTGCTTACTTGGCAACAGCTGCAACTCTTATAAATTCTAGAAGTTCAGCTGTTTTTTCCTCTGAACCATTTGCAAACCATTTACAAATTCCTGCAACATTGGGTTTCTTGGGTTTTTTTTGTTTGTGAGTTTTGAGTTGGTTTTTTTTTCGTTATTGTTGTTTTGATTTTTTTTCCCTGTCCTTTATTCTTTGGAATAAATGGAGGCATTAATTGTCTATCTGCAGCAGCCTAGAATGCTCAGAAGAATACCAAAATTTGGGCTTTAGTGCCTGGTGCTCTCTATTCTAATTCAAAAGATAATTCTGGCAATAAAAAGAAGAATTTAAAAGCACCTACTGCTTATTTAAATTTTTAATTCCATTTCTAACTAGGATAATGTATTTCAGGAGTCTCCTTTTGTTTTCACAGAGTGGAGAGGGATATTGTGTAGTTACATCACATGATCTCAAAGGCTTCATGCTTATCTTTCTTTTTTCCCCCGCAGTGTATAAAGTTTTTTACATTTGGCTATGTCATATGAAATACAACTGTATTAAGAACAATTAAGTGCTTTCCAGTGCATCAGGATGCATATTGCTGCATAAAAGTAAACCAAACTAATTGCCTGGCTTTGATTGACTGTGTTGCTGTATTTGCTCAGAAAAGGAATGCTCAATGCCTGCAATATTGTCACTTTAAACCAGACCCAGGGTAATATGTGTTTTTGTATGAGAATAATACATTAAATTAATAACCACATTACAATCACACAGATTCAAAGTATTGCTTACCCATGGCACTAAGAGGATTCCTTTCATCTTGAAAGAATATTTAAAAATTAAAATATGATTTCACAAGCATTAATCTGTTTCTTGTGCAGGCCCATAAGGCACATTCTAAGTGCTTTAATGCATCCCTGAGCTGGTGGTTTATATGATAAGATGAGGTTATAATGAGCCACTTCCTAACAATACAATGTACTTGTGTGTTATTGCAATGTATCTTTGCTTGGGAGCAATCTGGAACTTTCATAAAAAATAAAACCTATCAGCAACAAAAAATAAAACAAAATACAAATTTCATACTGTTAGCCTTTGCATGTTAGCATTTGTATTACATTTGTGTTGTACCTATAGCCTCTGTTTCTTTAGCAAAAATTAGTGTAAGTCACACGTTTCCTTCAGGATCCTCCCACAAGTGAAGATCTTGAGGGAAAAAAATCTTGTACTTGATAATGTGTGCTGGCTTTGTGGCCCTCCAAAGCCTTCGCAGCAATTAAGTGGTACAAAGGAGACTCCACATACACTTGGTAAGATCTTTAGTGCCCATTTAGGAGCTGTATTAAGGCTCCCCCACAGTTAAAATAGTTCTGCATTCACAGCTATCCACATCTTAGCATAAAAATGCAAATGCAAATGTCTTCATAATCAAAGGTACAAGGAACTGCTCAGTGTCCTTGCAGCTACTGTCACAAATAAGAGTCTCTAAACTGCATNCTGGCAGCCATTCCCTGGCTCCTGCCCCTCCAGCCCTTGGCAATTGTCTCTCTCCATCTTTCCTGCAGCTCCTTCAGGCCCTGCAAGGCCACCCCGAGCTCAGCCAAAGCTTCTCCTGTGCAGGTGAACAATGGCAGCTGTGCCAGCCTTTCCTGCCAGCAGAGCTGCTCCATCCCTCTGCTCATCCTGGAGCCTCCTCTGGACTTGTTCATGAAATTCCTGTGTTTGGGACCCCAGGGTTGGACACTGTATTCCAGGTCTGCTCTACACACAGGAAAAAACTGATGTTTACCCAAAACTCACATTAGGAAACATGGCATTCCAGAACTAGCAGCATTTAATGCTTTTTAGGTTTGGGTTTTTTTGTTTTGTTTTCTGTTTTGTTTTAATTTTGGTGGGATTTCTTGTTGTTATTGTTGCTTTGTTTATTTTTGAGAAAAACACAAAGTTTGGATCATTCTAGAACAGGAACATTATATATTAAATTACAATAATTCTTCCGTAAAAATTGCTTTGCAAGCACTTGTACTATACCAGAATAAATAACTTACACAATTATGTGTCATTGACCAGGACATGTGAAACTTAATGTTTGCTATTAATATGAAAGTATCCATACCCTGAGTCTTATTTGAAAGAGGCTTACAGAAGTTATCACTGCCACCCTCCCTGAAAGAACCAAGACTGTAAAGACAAAGAAACAGACTAAGAAATGCAAAACAAGGTGGGAGTCAATTCTTTCCATCTCTAATGCCACCTGCCATCAATGCAGGAGCACATCTATGAAACTGTACCCTTGTGGAAGCCCCACACACTCCCACAGCTCTGCCACCTGCAGAACAGGAATTGTGCTTGATATGACCCTGCAGAGGGGCTGGAGCAGTGCAGGGTTCATGCAAAGTTACAAGGTGAGGAGAGATATTCATCCAAAGAGGTTACACTGAAGCTTGACAGAAACTCTTGCTAGAAGTTTTCCTGCCCAGTGTGTCCTGTGGGTTTCCAGCCCTGCACAAGGATTCCCACCCACAGCACCTGCTCAGGATCTCCCATGAGAGTCTCTGAAATAGTGAGGGAATGCTTTCAGCTCTAGAAATAGAGAGACTTCAGGAATATCTGGTTTTCAGTTTACATTTCCCATTCCTTGATAGCACCTGTGCTGTTTTACAGCTCTCATGCTACACAGGCTGCAGATACTCAGGATAAATCTGTTAGCAAAGTCTGGTTCCTCTCCAGATGCAGCTTCTGCTTGCCTCTGGCTTTGCTAAATTCTCAATCCATTTGCAATTGGTGACTGAATTCTCATCACTGCCACTGCTTCCAGCTTCATATATTTAAATATATGGGGTTTATGGTCAGATCACACACATCCTACAGTGAGGGGGTACAAAACCCTCCCTTCCCAAAGGGCCATCTGAGCAACAGGCTGCATTCTCTGAAGAGCACAAACACCTCAGCCAAACCTCCAAAAACCCCTTCTTCTCTTTCCCCTCTGAGAAAAGGAGAAGAGAAAGAGAGGAACTGAGCATACAGAGATCTCCTGGGTTCCAGGGAAATGAGCAGCCTCAGGAAACAGATATCCTTCTCTCACACACTGGGAGATGGGCTGGGTGGAAGCACAGCAAACTCAATGCACAGCTCTGGAAAAAGCCACAGTGGGCACAATCAAAACTGCATTTTCTTCACAATCACACCAGTTGCTTGTCCAGTAGATTCTCATCAAGAATTAAACCTAAATATAGCATTACCTTCTGAGTAAAGACCATATTAAAGTATTTGAAATGTCAAACATGTAAAATAATTACAGCATCATGCTGATTACATATTTATAAGTCTTCTCTTCAAAGGTGCAAAGAAATCATGCAGTAAGCCTCTCCAAACTTGTACTAACAACCTAAAACTAAGATTATAGCACCATCTACTGATTTAATTCCTACTTAAATGACAATGCCTTTTTCCCATTTGAAGCCAAAAAGAATACTGCAGGCAGAAAACAAATTTATAGTCCTACTGAACCTGTTTTTACAACAGGAGAAAAACACCTCCCAGATGGCAAGACTGGTTTTGTTTGGGAGTACATGGCTTGCACACAGCCCATGGGCTATTCATTAAAATAAAACCAGAGGGGCACAGAATTCAAATCAGTGAGAGCCAGCAGTTACTGAAGCATCAGCATAAACGCTTTAGAGTCCAGACAGAGATGGGTAAAAGTAAGACAGCAAGATTTTAAAAAATCCGCAACTTAAAAAACAAGGAAAACAAATAAAACCCAAAAATAATTTTTAAAAAGCTTAAAATGGACACCCAAAAAAACCTCATGCAGGGTAGAGCAAAGTATGTTTAAGATCATTTTCAGCTACTTTTGCATTCTTAACCACTCCTTTCTATCTCTAGTTGATTATTACATTGATTCTTAATTTCTTTAATTTCTGAAGCATTCCAAAGGGAATTGAGCACTATACTCTTAAACTCTAAATTATCTCTCTTTTGATTCTCTAAGTCTGGTAAGCATAAGGAAATAATTCACAGTAATAATCATTTGCCAGTAATATTCAAAGACAACCTAATTTGGGCCTGAAAGTAACAAGTCAAAAGACAAGGCACACCTGGAGTTCCCTTTGTTGTGCTGTTGGGGTTTTAAATACAGGATACACACAGAGAATAAACCTATTTTGGGTGTCTATGGTATTTTATCCAATATATATATATATATATTGGTGCAAATATTATGTTGATGAAAAGAATTAGGTTATAATTGCCCCTAAATAACAGTCCAAGCCCTAATGGTATTTATACCAGACAAAAGAATAACAACAAAGATATATATATATATAGATAGATATAAACCAAATACAGATGCTATAGACTGGGTGAAAATTTACATTTGATAGAACTAAAATTTATGGTAAATAATGCTAGTGGAAGATAGTAATAGTTAATAGTAATAGGTCATGGCTTGGGGAATCCTTTACAGCATCCATAAGAAACACAACAAAGATATAGAGAAAACACTTTCTGATCCTGGTTTTTCCATTTCCTAAATTCATGCAGATTTATATATATGAATACAGATTTAAGTCTTTATTAGTGGTGTTTGATTCCCTCTGCCTTCATATTTTGATTGAAGTCTAGTGAAAAATTTGTTTGTTTAATGAAACAACCAAAACATCACTGAGAAATATCAAGTTACAATAAAAAAATTTACAATATTAAATTTGGAATCCCTACATTTTAAGCAGACAATGCCATTTTAAAATTGAGCTGGAAATATTAAGTATTAACCTGCAAGATGTGCGTCTAAGCATGATTTTGTTCCTGATTTTTAAATTTCCTCTTAAAAAGAATTGCCCAACACTGGCCTAAACCCAAATCAACAAAGTTGTTCGTTAAAAATAGATTTGCATTTTTTTTAATAAATAGTCAGTCTATTTAAGTAATGAAGAAAAAGGACAACACATTTAATTGTTTTGACTTTTTTACAATTTAAAATTCTTGCAAAGAGTGTAGAGCAGAAATTATCTATTCCTGCAGTGTAGGAGGTAGACAAGTAGTGACACAAGAAAAAAAACAAACACTATTTGAATAATTGCTCTCAAATTCATTGTATTCTCAAAAAATATTTGATTTAGGTTTGTTTTCTTTTTTTTTTAAGAAGGAACTTTTTGAATCTACAACATTCATGCAGGTTTCTGATGAATTTAGCAAAACACCCATGTCCTGTCAGTGAAGTGACAAGGAAGGAGCTCGGTGAGGGACAGCAGAGAGCTCCAGACATCTCCAGATCCTGCCAAAGGGAGCAGCACCACAGGTCACACTCACAGCCAAAGGCAGCTGCAAGCAAAGCTTTGCAAACAAAACCTTCCAGGCAGTGCACTGGACTGTGGAGAGGAGCTGTGAACTCAGAACTGCTCTGTAAAAACTCAAAATGGAAATGAATTTTAGGAAAAGTGTGCCAGACTTTCTCCTCCCCCGTGTGCTGCTCCCGGGAGTTGTAAGACAATACAAATGCAATTTGCACTTGAACCAGATGTTTCAACCTGAGGCAATGTGAAATTATTTCCTATTCCTTAGCACTCCTCTAATGGATTCACAACACTGCAGAGCTTTTCTGAAGTGCTACAGGTAGACAAATTTGGCTGAGGAAAAGCGTGTGCCTTTTACAGCAGCTTTAAAGCATCTCCTTGGACAGAAGTGGAGGAAATCCACAGAACCACAAAAAGGTTTGGGTTGGAAGGGACCTTAAAGCTCATCCAGCGCCACCCACCCATGGGCAGGGACACCTTCCCACCGTCCTGTTGTCATTTTATCACAGGGGTTCCATACTGTTACTCCTTATCACAAAAGTTCCATACCTTCTTGGTGTTTCTCATGGGCATCTCCTCAGAGCACTGAGTCTTTCTTCTTCACAAAGCAGCCAACTGACTCCAATTCCCTTCTCACCCAGCCACCCCACTCTTTTATAGCATCTTCTTCTCATTGCTTACAGCTGTGGCTTGCTAAAGTCAGGCCTGTTCCTAATCTTTGATAATTGGCCCAGCTGCAACTCCTTAGGGCTAAGATTATTTTCTACACTATCTTTATTTTCTTATATTCTATCCCCCTACACCATCCCATGGCCTCCAAGCCCTGTCCAGCCTGGCCTTGGACACTTCCAGGAATCCAGGGGCAGCCACAGCTTCTATATGACCATATATGAAGTTCTGTGCTAAAAATCACCGCCCTTTTGGCAGGTTATCAAACCACTGACACAGAAAGAATAGTCTTTCCATTTTCACATCTCACCTGTGTCTAAAAGCTGCATGGTGAGGCAGGTTTGGCCCAGCCACTGAAGTCCATCCTTTTTCCCACCAGTTTTCTCTGTAAGGTGTTTCTCTGCCCTTATTTTACCTTATCTATAACAGTTATGAAAATATAGGCTAAACACTTCAGTATTCACATCTCTTTGAATTAAAAAGCAATTAAAAAAAAACCTAAATTCAAAAGCGTGCCTGGACTATGCATGGCAGCAGCTGGCTATAGCTAAAGATATTAATACATCCTTTTTAAATTCTCTGAATAAGCACTAGAGACTTGCATTTACATTATTATCTTTAATGCTAACTTTAGACCTCAGTTACAATGGCTTCATGGAGACTTGCAAAACTCCTTTCCTCTAAGAGCTTTTATATGTGGGGTTTCATTCTTCTCTCCAGTTGCTTTTTTTGGTTGCCAATGCCATGACCCCCCATGATCCTGCACAGAACACTTCTCATGTACATCATGACAAGTGTAACAATGCAGGCTGCCAGTTCCACTGTACTCCAGAGTCACAGGGGCACACCAAAGGAATTTTATATGTGCTACCTACAGCATTTCCCTGTGTGATTGAAGTGGTACCCAGCTCTGAAATACCAACAGTCTTGAGAGGTCATGCCACTGATAAAATAATGAGCTGCAGGTTCCTGTGTGTTTTAGGACTAAAACATCAAAAATTACGGAATCATGTTGTAGGAATAAATTAACAAGGTTCATTACTTCCTAATGATTCATTTATTTACCATCAGCATTTCAAATTCCACTCCTCTGCTAACTGCAACAGTCATAGTTTGTTTCCTTTATCCCTCCCACTGCTGTTACTCAGATCATCACTCATGTTTCCAGCCACTACAAAGAAACATATCCACTTCTGCTCTTATGGTGGAAAAAAATTCATTCCCTGTGCACTTCCTGAACCTCACTGCCTGCTGTGCTCCAGCAACCTGAGCCTTATTGCTCATGTGCTGGGGAACTTCCATTATTACACCAATGATGGTGGGGTGGTTCCACATTCTGCTGGCACCAAATGAGGTTCTCCAGGGACCACCACTGGACCCAGTCCTGTTCAGGGTCTTTATGGATGATCTGGATGAGGGAATTGAGATTGGGTGGGAGTGTGGATCTGCTGGAGGGCAGGAAGGCTCTGCAGAGGGATCTGGCCAGGCTGGATCCATGGGCTGAGGGACAGCAGGGCCAAGTGCCACCTCCTGCCCTGGGGTCACCCCAAGCCCATGGAGCTGGGCTGGCAAAGAGGGGCTGGAAAGCTGCTGGTGGCAAAGGCCTTGGGGGTGCTGTGACAGGGCTGGGCACAAAGGCAGCAGTGCCAGAGGCTAGTGGCACCTGGGCTGTGCCAGCCCTGGGGTGGCAGCAGGCCCAGGGCAGGGCCCGGCCCCTGGGCTGGCCCTGCTGAGGGACCTCGAGGGCTGCGGCCACGGCTGGGCCTGTCATGGCCACCAGAGCCCTGCAGGGGCTGCAGCGTGTCCAGGGCAGGGAATGGAGCTGGGCAAGGGGCTGGAGCCCCAGCAGGGGCTGAGGGAGCTGGGAAGGGGCTCAGCCTGGAGCAAAGGAGGCTCAGGGGGCCCTTGTGGCTCTGCACAACTCCCTGCCAGGAGGGGACAGCCGGGGGGCCGGGCTGTGCTCCCAGGAACAGGGACAGGAGCAGAGGGAACGGCCTCAGGCTGGGCACCAGCAGCAATTTGCCCATGGAAAGGCTGCTCAGGCCTTGGCAGGGGCTGCCCAGGGAGCTTTGGAGTGCCCATCCCTGCAGGTGTCCCAGGAAGGGCTGGAGGTGGCACTCAGGGCTCTGGGCTGGGAGCAAGGTGGGCATTGGGCACATCTGGGACTCTGGCCTGCCAGGGATTTGCCATCCTCACTGGCTCTATGAGTCGTCCTCCAGCATAAATGAGCTCCTCACCTGGATCTACAATATATGACAAGTATCAGTTTCTCAAATTAGAATTTATGCCTCTAGTATTCTGTAAAAAAAAAAAATCATACCCTGAATTCCTGTAGAATTTTTTCCTGATGTTAGGCATTTCCTCTTGATGCAAGCTTTCCATGCTTCCCCTGGATAACCAAAGGGGAAGTACCAGACTCATAAAAGTTCATAGATCATTTCCCCAGTAAACATTTTGAATTTCTCTGTGAAACTCTTGGAAAAATTAGAGGATGGCAGTGTTTTTATTTTGTTCTAAGCATAACAGGCTTGTTCTAGGAAAAGGTTCTTGACATTTGGAATGAGTTCTGAGACTTGGAGAGCAAGCTCAGCTTGCCAGAGTGATAAGCTGAGTGGCAATAATAGATTAAAAGGTGTAGGAAGAATATGATTTGAGCCAGCCTTGAAAAACATTTTAAGACTGCCATGAAGAAGCATGAATTTTAAATCAGAGAGGTAAGGGAAGCAGCATGGCTCTTTCCTACATGACAAGATAGTTTAAGCTTTTCTTTGCCCTTTCTAAAAGAGAGCAACAGGTGAGAGGGAAATATGCCACACTGGCATCCTCCATAGAGAAAAAAAGTCTTAATTTTTAAATGTTTCTCACAACAGCATGAACTCAGTCACTGATATCTCCTTAACAAGAATAAATAAAAATAAACAAGTGCAAGTCCCCTTAACTATTCCTTCTCTCAAGGTGTTTTCTTACCACATTCAAGGTAATGCGGGTAAGAAAAAAAAAACATTTCATACTGGGAAGAAATTTGTCCAGATTTGACTATTTTTGAAAAAAAAAAAAACAGTCAACTATAACAGTCAAGACTATTAACTGGACAGAAAGTTTTAAGGAGTCAACTTTTGTTCACACCAGTTGTTAGGGACAATGTTTTTGTCATGTTACCTGAATTGCCAGGCACCAACCAAATCACCTCCCTCTTCCAACTCAAGTCAGATGCTGTGTCACCATAAATTGATCCAAATTAACTATTCCATCAAAAACCAAGTCAGCTGCAATAGATCTAAAAATAAATTTGGTGGGTTTTCCCCCCCCCTCAGTCTGAAGACAAGCAATTTCAGTGAAAATAAGGGGAGTTGGAAAAGCCTATATAAACTTAAATGAAGACAGTTAAACTTCTTTTCACATCTGTGAAATAAGTTTAACAAATTACTCCATTCATTTCCACGATGAATGGCTCCTCATGTGCCAGCTCTTTATTGCATCTAGCAAGGAAGAATACAGCTTTCACATGCTTGTGCAGTTGTTTTTCCCTTCCCTTCTATTCTGATGCTTAATATCCATATTTTCAGTGGAAAAATGTGCCAGCTATCATATGCCAAGGAAGTGATAATTAGTCTTATATGACTGTCTTTATGTTGCCTTGGCTCTTCTAAACTTGTTCTCACACAATTACCTAATCCACCGTTATACAGCCTCTCCTAAAATGAGAGGGGTTTTATTTTTTTTCATTTAAGCACAGGATTAAAAGGATTTTTCCAGTTTTTAAAGATTCATACATTATAGAAAGATTGTAATAAGGTCAGACCAGACAGATTTACTTCTTGCTTTCTGGAGGATCAGAAAAAAAGAAGCCAGGATGCAGATAAGTATCCTAATCTAAATATAAACCTAAATTTCCAAATGCCTCAACTTCACCTTAATAGTATTTTAAAGACTATATAAGCTAAGGAAAGACATTCTGAAACTGCTGGAGAATTCAACACAAGTACTTATAGAGTATCTAGCAAGCAACAAAGCAATAATTCACCAATTATTCTTTCCTAACTTTTCCATTTGGAAATGGCTGGAGATATTTGATGCAGCTTTACATCACTTGAGGGTGGAATTTAAAGCAGCCTAACAGGACTCTTGAAGGGCTGGATTAACCAGGTTCTATGTGCAAATTTCAAAGCTTCAAATCTCTGACTAGATTTAAGTACAACTGGAATCTATATCTATCTACTTAAAACTTTTAATGAACAGATTCCTACATGTTTATTTCAATAAAATTCCATGGAGAAAAATACTGCGGTTGGTGGCACACACCCCCAGGAACATATACAAAGGCAAGAGACAGCAAGAAACCAACGCAAAGCCAAGCTGGAGCCACCAGGACAGGTGTCAGAGCACAGCCAGGTTCCTGTGCTCAGAGTTCACCATTAGAGACTTCACCAGGTTATTCAAACAAGCTCTGCCCACCCTACTGTCCCCTGAATCCCCAGCACTAACCCTGGGCACTTAGCCCCAGGTGCCTTCTCACCCTGACTTCACCAAATATCCCAAGTTAGAAGGGAGCCACAGGTATCTTTGATCAGCTCCTGTCCCAGCACAGGCACCCCAAGAACCAACCCCATCCTGGCCATCCCTGATAGCATTGTCCAAATGCTAAGTAAAAAAAACACCCATTTTCAATTTTCTGGGTGATTATTCTACCTGCTGCATTATAGAATTACCTAACTGGAGAATTTAGCAGTTGGCTGCTGCAACTTATTCCTCCACAAGCCATTAATACAAAGAACCCATAAATATTTTTTTATGCCAAATCAACAGGGCTTAGACAGAGAATACCTATTGAACTGGGTTGTGTTGGGAGGCTAGGTGGAATAATTAATGGATTCTAGAATTTGGATTAAATTTTTGCATGATGGGCACTGAACTGCTCAAAACCCGCTGCATTTAGGGCATGCACAGAATGAGAACTCTGCACATCAAGAGAGTTTTAAGCACATACAACAGCTGGTAATTCCACACAAGTTTCTGTGATCCTTTACTGACTCTGGTCCACAGACACTGACATCCTGCTCCTGCATCCCTTTAAGCAAAAGAGCACAAATGTATCTTCACAAGTTCAAAAATGACGACTTCATGGTGTCATGTAAAGGACATTTTATTCTCTACTTCAATACTTTCCTTCTGCATGACTGGCCAAGCAATCCTTATAGTCTGTGGTGTGGTCCACTTTTCAAGATTTCTTTCTCCTATAAAGGACCTTAATGTGGTCCAACTCATGTGAGCCAACTGGACATAGTACAGTAAATTAAAGCAAGGTTAAAAAACAAGATCACACTTAATATTTCTTTAATGGCTGCCACTGAATGGAGTTTTCTGCATCATGACCAGGTTGAAGTCAGTATTTAAATTAATTATGACAGCCATATAAATTAGACATAAGAGACTTCTAAAGCTAATTAGAGTCTGAGAGTTTTAATTTGATGTCTGTCTCAGTGTAATATCTGCTTTATGGATTAAATTAATAAAATTAAGACTGCATCATTATAAATTTCCACTTTCATAGTTCTCTACATTTTACAATTACATGCCATATTTGAATGATAATTGAATGAAACTAAATCATTATGTTCATGTCTGTTTTTCCAAAGACTTAAAAATAATATTCTCTATTTTCTTCCATTCACAAAAGCCATAGCTGCTGTTGTGATGCCAGTCTAAGGAGCAGTGCGCACAGCAAGGGTCAGCTTTAATACAGGACTCTCTGTACACTGCTCTCACTGTTCCAGCAATAACACAACTTGTAGCTTTTACCTTTATCAGATTTCAGCAAGTAGTTATGTGACAATGATTGTTGTGTGAAAGAACAAATGATAAATGAGTTCTTTCCTCTCAAGAAAACCCACATCCAATCTCTGAGGAGGGAAAAAGCAGGTGCCCTTCGTGGTCAGAATCTGCACAGAAGGCTGTGCCCTGAGCAAAGCCTTGTTCAGCGCTGGATCAGGAATTGCCAGTACCTGAAAGGGTCTAAGTTAATCTCTCTTGTTCTTAACTGCTTTACTTACAGGAAACAGCATTTTAAATATGACATTCTAGCGATTTTCTTGGGGGGATCATAAAGAACCAGCAGTTTCTGGTATGAAAGAGTTACTGAGTCGTATTTTATGGAGAATCACAAAATTATTTGGGTTGGGAGGACTTCGAAGCCCACCCAGGGCCACCCGTGCCATGGCAGGGACACCTCCCACTGTCCCAGGCTGCTCCAGCCCCAGTGTCCAGCCTGGCCTTGGGCACTGCCAGGGATCCAGGGGCAGCCCCAGCTGCTCTGGGCACCCTGTGCCAGGGCCTGCCCACCCTGCCAGGGAACAATTCCTCATTGCCAAGATCCCAGCCAGCCCTGCCCTCTGGCTCTGGCAGCCATTCCCTGGCTCCTGTCCCTCCAGCCCTTGGCAATTGTCTCTCTCCATCTTTCCTGCAGCTCCTTCAGGCCCTGCAAGGCCACCCTGAGCTCAGCCAAAGCTTCTCCTGTGCAGGTGAACAATGGCAGCTGTGCCAGCCTTTCCTGCCAGCAGAGCTGCTCCATCCCTCTGCTCATCCTGGAGCCTCCTCTGGGCTCTCTGAGCAGCTCCAGGTCCCTCCTGGGCTGGCCCAGGCTGGGGCAGCTCTGCAGGTGGGAAATCACTGAGGGGCAGAATCCCCTCCCCTGCTGGGCCCAGCCCAGGGCAGGGCTTTGGGGTCCCAGCACACTGACAGCTCAAGCAGATCAACCTGTCAAGACCTGTGGTTTTGAACCAGCATTCTAATTAAGGCAGCTTGCAATAACAGGAAATAAGTTACAATTATAATTAAGCAAAAAAACTTTGGGTCCATTCCTTAATTCAGCAGTAAGGACTCAAGTTTCATTAATTTATATCTAGTAAGAAAATTCTCCTTTGCGTCCTGTTGCTCAGGGCCTCTGTGCACACTATGTCATTTCCGCAGCTATACCTCATGCTCCATTTGATGTCCTGGCATGTTGATAGGACATCAAAAACCTGACATATGAAGGATAACAGTTGCTAATATCATCAACAGATTGAGATTATCCTCTGCTATCAACAACACACATCACAGCCCAGTGTTTTGAAATAGAACTTTAGGATATTCTGTGGAAAACATACTTCAAGTGAAGAAAACACTTATTTTACTTTTAAATGGGGACATAACATCTGTGACAAAGGATCATAATCTAAGGTTGAAGATTTGCTTTTGACATTTGTATTTTCACAAGCAATTAAAATTTAATTTGGCCTATGATGAAAAGCAAATCCTTTTATCCCATACTTGCAGTCACAAGGGGAACATATTGCATTAGAAAGCAGCACTGTAGCTTAAGGTTTCATATTTGACATTTGTGACATCGTGAAAAAAATTAATTAACAGATAGGAAAGTTTATGCACACTCCAATCATCCTTAAACTTTCCTACCTATTAACTAAATGTGATGTCACTGATATTTTAATATACAAGCTATAAATTCAGATTTAGAGCATTATTTCAAGTAAAGGCTACCTGTATATCTAAAAACCTTTGGCATCTTATCTTACCAACTAAATGCAAAACAGTATTGCTGGAGGCAGTGGATGAATGAGAAATACAGAAGACAATTTAAATTCAGTTTTTAAAAAATACTGAATAACAACACACCCTGACTAGAGATCTCAGTAGTCACTGTTCATTATCACTGGTTAGCATTCTTCCATATTGCACATTCCATTCATCCTTTTTCTCCAAGTAAGACTTTACAAATCCAAAAGAACATGAGGGAGTTGCCCCCTTTTTTGCAATGAACAGAAACTGCATCAGAAATATTCTAGAAATCAGCATCTCCAGCAATTCATGAGAGCAGCCAGTTTCACCTGCATGAAACTATCCACATTAATGATTTTATGGCATCACAGAAGCAACAACAGGGACACATCAGAGAGCAACAACAAGCTGATTGAGGTTCATGGAATAAACAATGCACAGGACTGAAGTCCCCCATTCTAAGCAAACACCTTTAAGCATTGCACAGAAGTATTATTAATATTTCCTTCATGCTTTAAGACATTCCTAGTTTCTTCCTGCTGTTTTTATTTTTAGCTACCACTTACAAAATAAAACCTGGATGTTTCAGGCATATGCTTCAAGAAAAATCAGCTTTGGACTGGAGCAATCCCATGCTCAATTCCCAGCCAGACGCTGCCATGATTTAGCATTCCATGTGCTCCTGAAACCACTCCCAATAACTGAGCTTCAGATTATTTAAGGGGAGAGAGAACCCTCCAATAATTAAGAGTTTATCTGGTGCATCTTAACTACAAATCTGAGTGTAATTCCCCACTTTGGAATACAGTCATGTCTGGCACAAAGAAGGTAAAAGCTTTCAGTTGCCCCATTAGTGAAATATCCATGCAAACTCCAGAGAAAGTAGTGCCTGGAGTGAGCACCTGAGCATGCTTAGCCTTCCAAAGATGCCTTTTGCATGGCTCTGCAGTTTTTTTGATTTTCCTTGAGTGGATCCCAGTTAGGTGTGTCTGGGGTTCTTCCAGATGTCAGCCCAGGTTACAGGTAAACCTTTATTCACTTTGTGCGGCCTTCTGTGGACCAGCACTGGTTTGCAGCTCAGAGGATCTATGCAGAGTATGTCCAGTGCAGCCAGGTTAATTAGAAGCATCACTAACTTTAATCACCAAGAACTCATTTGGTTTGGTTATCATATGTAATTCCATATGTAACCCACTATAATTTAAAATTCATTAATACCTGTTTGTACAAGGGCACTGCCATAAATCTCAGCAAGAAGAATGTGCTCCGAGATAAAAGCACATTTAACACAGAAGATCCAAACACAAAAATCACTGCATTGTTTTAAAATACAATTTGGAATATTTTGCTTACTATACCAAATAAAAATGATGTAAAGTGATAATTGGCAAAGAATTTGTCAAGCTCTTAAAATTATATAGAACTTAAAAGTAATTTCTGTCTTTATACACAGATGACAGGAGTTATAGCTGTTCTTATCACTCCACTGCAATAGGCAAAGCAGTAAAATTCTCAATAATAATCATAGACTAACAGCCATATTCATGTAAAATAAAAGTATTTTTCCTCATGTAAAATGCTATTAGCCATATTTGAAGGCATTATGTTCTGATATCATTTTTCCATTTCACTAAATGACAGCTATTAAATGCAATGGCAACTGCATGACAGGGATATTTTTTATTACTTCAAAAGGAAGAAAAGGATTAAAATGAGTTTATTCAAAAGTGTGATTTGTCAATTTTTTCTTATCAAGGGCTGTGTGGGACAGCTTTAAACCTAAACACCGTGATCTGACCTCATATTTGAATAAGTTAATGTGATCCAGTGTTCTTAGAAAAGTAGTGAAACCTATCTTTTATATGCAGAAGTCCCAGGAGGAATTTATGCTTTTATATGGTCAGCTGCAAGGTGCCATTTCCTTTTCATCATTCCTGCTTTTATCATATTGTACTTCTTGACAGCTTAGAGGTTCTTTTTAGAATCTGGTGGATGAGCAACTATATAGAGACATTTTTTGTATGACGGATTTCTTCCCAGCCTCCAAGGCTTTACAGTCAAACAGAATTCTGCTGCCAGAAATCCCTCTCTTATATTCAACAGGGACTAATCACCATATTTGATAGAGCAAGCATCTTACCTAAACATCAAATAGAACTATAAATTACCACCTCAGAGCATTAGAGAAGGATTTTACACACATCAGGTTCTTGCATTATACATCCGAGGAACAGTAGGGAAAATCATTTCATATATGTACATCCACAGAGAGAGGTAACATCTAGCTGGACAAAATATGGCTCATTAGGGATTTCCTTGGAAGGATTATCCTCCTCCCAGCAGCTCTTTCTCACAGGAGATCCTACACAGTGCATAACTGCCATTTTTTAGTGTTCTCTGTACGTATTCTCCCACTTGATTTCACTAATTTGCATTTGAAAGCATCTATATAAAAAGTCATGATGATTTAAAAACCAGTATATTAATCAGAAAAATTAAATCCAGAAGTATACATTAATTCAGTACCTTTTGTAAACCACTATTTTAAAGCTCTAGCATCTCTTGGGTGCCTTCCTGCAGAAGCTTATCTCCTCTAGGGTAGAAATTCTTAAGGCTTCAAGAGGAGCCTAAAAGTTTTGCAGGCCAACATTCTCAGCTAATCTGGAGCAACTCTGACTTGTACAAAACAAAGCCAATTTCTACTGGCAGCAAATATCATTCAGCTGAAAGCTCACAAATCAAATAATTGCATGGATTAATAGTGGCAAACTTGAATGTAAAAAGCAACCCAAGACCATTGCCTTATATATTACAACAGTTCTTTTATCATTATAGTGCAAGGATTCCATAGCACCAGAGTTTCATACCTCCTCAATGTTTCTCACAGGCAGCTCCTCTAAGCACTGACTGTTCTTGGTCCTTGCAGCAGCCATCTGACTCCTCACCAATCCACTCTTTTATGCCACTGTTCTTATTGGCTACAGGTGTTGCCTGTTAAGATCAGGCCTGCTCCTAATCTTTAGTAATAGGGTCCAGCTGCAGCTCATTGGGGGATAAGATTACATTCCACATTACCCATACTGTGTCCTCCTACACGAGACAGAAACACTGAAAGCTGCGTCTCTCAAACTGAACTCTACACAGTTATGGATAAAACTTTCTCTTTTAAAATTTTGTATTTTTAACACTGCAAAATGCAAACTGTTCCATCTTTCAGTCTGTAGGCCAGGAAAGTATTTTGGTATAGAACTATACTGGCACAAAGAGCTGCTCCAATTACCTCAAGTAATGAAAAACTGTGTGGAATAACATCAGAAATCCACAGGAGCAATACCTTTACCCATTTCTTCTGCTAGTAATCTGCTATTACATATCCACACTTATGGTATCAACAACAGACAGACTTTGCTTGAACATCTTTGCTACTCAGGACTGCAGATTAATATTTTATACTCAAGTTCCACCTAAAAATATGGCCTATTTCTAACTCTGGGACACACATGTGGGAGCCAAAAACAGTTCTACTGACTCCAGTTCTGCTAATCTGCTTTGAAGTAGAGAACTGCAGACTTACTAAATTCCTCTATTTAAAAAGAGCAGAAAAGTGATAAGAACACAAGTGTTGAGATATGCTGTTATCACACATCATAAGTGATTCCTTTGCTGCTCTGAGCCTGCCTTGGTCCCACGTGCAGGGAGACATTTCAAACAATAAATCACTGAACAGCAGCATTCAGAGGGAAACACTCCCAGGCATTCCAGTCCTGCTCTGCAAGCCCACTTCTGTGTCTCCCTGGGTTTGCTGTGAAAACAAGACATGAAGAGGTCACAAAGGCTGCCTTTGTCTAGGGATTGTCAGAGGAAAGCTTTCAAGCACACTTGCTTTACCATTTATCTCAATTCCTGGCCAGCTGCAAACACCTGTTTACACAAAAGCTGTTAAATTGCTGATGCACTCCTGACTAGTTTAAACTGCTGGTTTTTCTGCATTTCACATTTCTGATTTAAAGACATTTGCTCTGTAGCCCTCACATCCACATCTCAGCAGCCAGTGTCAGCTTTACTTCATGCAGGGACATAAAACAATATAATCAGACTGTTCAAGATGACAAAGAACATTATCAGAGCACATGAATTCTTTGCCAGCCAAAAGCAAACCCCTGATCAGTGCAGACAGCCAATTAAATACCTTACTGAACACTTAAATTTTAAAACAAAACCTTAGAATATACATTACACAGACAAAAGCTAAGTAATTGCTGAAAAAAAGGAGGAGAATTTCACAAAGACATCTTTTTTCCTTCTAACAAGCTATTTAAAGTACTTTTCCATTATACATACTTTTCTTGAACTTTATTCTGTACTTGAGGAATCAAACTTTCTTGGTCAGCTAGAGGAAAAGGGCAACCCCAAAGATTTTAATGGATTTCAAGGCTTGTGTATTCCACTACTGAAGAGTTGCACGGGTTTGTGCACCTACATGAACAGGGGCACAATGCAAGTATTTCTTAGAATTCCTTTCTTGAGTGATGCTGTCATCAAAAAGTCAAGGAATATTTCATATATAATACTACACCACACATCATGAGGATGAGCAGAAGGATGGAGCAGCTTTGCTGGCAGGAAAGGCTGGCACAGCTGCCATTGTTCACCTGCACAGGAGAAGCTTTGGCTGAGCTCAGGGTGGCCTTGCAGGGCCTGAAGGAGCTGCAGGAAAGATGGAGAGAGACAATTGCCAAGGGCTGGAGGGACAGGAGCCAGGGAATGGCTGCCAGTGCCAGAGGGCAGGGCTGGGTGGGATCTTGGCAATGAGGAATTGTTCCCTGTGAGGGTGGGCAGGCCCTGGCACAGGGTGCCCAGAGCAGCTGGGGCTGCCCCTGGATCCCTGGCAGTGCCCAAGGCCAGGCTGGACACTGGGGCTGGAGCAGCCTGGGACAGTGGGAGGTGTCCCTGCCATGGCAGGGGTGGCACTGGATGATTTTTAAGGTCCCCTCCAAGCCAAACCTCCTGGGATTCTGTGATTATCAATTTGTGTGTGACATGTTTTACCACTATCAATGTAACACACCTTAAACTACCAATGAGCTTTCCCACACTAGAAAATTACAGCAGCTTCACTGGAAACACTGACATAGTTGAAAATTATTTCTCTGTTACTGAACCTTTTTCCAAAGTCTGTATTTTAGCAGTTACTCATCACTGTATGGACATAATACAGTGGGGTTGGCACAGGTCATTGTCTTTGGTGTCAATATCTATGCCAATAATAAGCAATTTGAGATAACTAATATACATAGTTCTTATTTATGATGTTGGAAATCCACTAAGGTAGGCCCTCTAAATGCTTTTCAATATTATTAGAGTTGAAAGCAAAAATTGTCAAATGACTTAACATAGTGATGTTGACAGCAACCTTTATGTCTACAAGATAGTTTAAAAGATAAATCACCTTTTTTCCACATGAGTAGCCCTAGTATTATAATCGGTCCATTTATTTCATAACAACACACATTTTACAAGTAATTGTGTATTTTAATCTGCATTCTTTTATGAACAATTCCTATATATTGCTATATATTCTATTCAAAGAAAGCAATCTTACTGAACAATACTTACATCAGTTGTTTAATATCCATGCTTAAAAGATTCAGCACTTATAAAAACCTCTATTTTAATAAAACAGCCACACCTATCAGGTTTGATAGCTTTCCAGTTCAAGTGAGTAAGATAAACTACTTACTCATTGACTAAATCATTTCAATCCCAATTTGTTTGTGTTTGGACTTTGCAACTTAGAATGACAGCAGTGCAACCTGTCCAGAACTAATTGCTATGAGTATTCCAGATGTTGTAAAAATCTGGACTTACTCCTTTTAAGGGAAAATGAAGCAAATACCATAAGAATGCAGAAATGAATGATTTAATAGTGTAACCTTTATTTCCAGCATTATAGGTCAAATATATTTAGTAAAAATATGGACAATTGGCTTCCCTTTTTTGTTAATATCTCAACCCTAACAGGACTAGGCTGGGCTATAAATTGCCAGATTTGCTCAAAGGGCACCAACTCATGGCTCAAAATGAAGCCAATGTGCACCTGAGCACTTTTTGCACACATGTGGGTGCCAGCAGTAAGAATCTCCTATTTTTGCTTCTTACTACAGCTAAGAGCACATCTATTAAATGATAAAAAATATTAATGCTCTACTGTATTTAAATCTATCCCATCACAGCAAACAAACTCAAGGCAGAAATAAAATCTGAATGGACTCAACCACCAGCTGAAGCACCATGACCTCAAGTCAGAACTGACAGGAGCTGAGCATTGAACTAAATTTTGTTTCCCCATAAGATTTGTCAAATAAAACTCCCAAGCATGCATGAAAAGCAATACATGATAATCGGATATTTCTAATGAAGAAGCAACTTTACAAAGAATATTGCCATAACCTAGTATGATTTACTGAATTTTATCTAAGTGCAGTGCACACACTATCTTGGCATATCACTAAATGCTGAGATATGAAAATTATGTTAATTTCCAGCTATGTTTTATGACTTTCTCTACTCATGTTTAAAGGTAATAAATGGCCAATTTCACAGGCATGAGCTATATAGCATTAAAAGCTGGTGGAAATTCTGCTTTAGGTGAAATCATAATTAATTCAAGCCAACAGAATCAGTTTTGCTTCCCTTGTCTTCACTTATCACATGATTAATTACCAAACTTACAAATATTTATACTCAAACATTCCTCTACTACTGTTATGGGTGTAAAGCTGAGGATGAGAGCCAGAAACAGCAAAATTCCTGTTTACAGGATATTGTTGGCTCAAGCCAGACAACACAGCTACAGACACCTGCAGGCCATGGTTTATTTTTGAGATGAGCTTCTTTTACCATAAGTCATTAAATGCTTCCAAGCCCCAATCTGCTGCAGCTGTTACTTTTTGGAACACCCATATGTACATTCAAAATATTTGCCAACAATTATCGTAGAATCCTTGCCTCAGTTGCCTTTCAGTGTCTCCAAACCCATGCAACTGGCAAGACAAATATTCATTTAGCACTCAACCAGATGTTTTAAACCCAGCACATTTCTTTACAATATTCACAGAGTGTGTGTCCCTTTCAGGTATTTTGATGCAGATATAAAGCACCACATAACCTTCAACAGCCTCTTTCAAGCCCAGGGTTCCTTCAGAGCCCATAATATTAAAACTGTGTTTTTTCCACAGAGAGAAAATTGCTTGTGAAAATAAAACAAAGAACTCTTCAAAGCTAAACACTCAGCTCATTATTACTGCAGGGACAGAAAGAACAGTGTGGATATCTTTTTAAATGTATTCCTCCAGGATGCATGAAATACATCAGGTAATTTCAGAGCAAATCTGTCAGATCTATATAAGATCTCCACTGAGACAACAAATGAAAACAACAAACCAGATTTGTAACTGATACTGGCCTGCATCGAAATTTGGTCATTCAAATGATACCAATAAAGTCTTAATTTAAACAAATAGATCTAAGCTCACATTGTATACAAAACAAAGTTCAATGATCAGTGCCCATCACAAGCTTTTAGTGTCTCTAACTTAATTTTTTATATAAGCCACTTTTTTTTCCTGAGAATCTTAAAATCTACTCCATGTATCTCTCAAACCAACAGTGAATTAGGGTCTCCTAATAAAGACATGGGATAAAAGCTGATATCTTTGTTGTTGGCAGCAGAGAACTACAATAGTGCACTGATGAAAAAAATGTTAATAACTGTAAGTAAAAGTTTTGAGTAAAATGTTACAGCCAAAGTATTGGTTTGCTCTTTTTTTCTTTTTGGATCAATTCCTCCAGCATTTCCCTCACTGTTACTTTATGAAATAATTATAGTCTTTAGCATTTCATTCTTCATAACTCTGCCTAAAATCAGAAATTACAAGATCAACACCACTTAGAGTGAATTAATTTCTTGAATTGCAATTGTGTTTTACAACTGGCATTGTCTGAAGGACAAGTGCAATAAGTAAAGCACCTTTGAATCAAGTGATTTTCAGTGTGTTTATGTTTTAAAGCCACTGAAAATGCCTTCACAAAACATGTGGTAATTTATTCAAGCTCTTTTCTGACAAACAGTACATAACTATCAGACTAAAGGCATTTCTGTTACATAAGCTTGACAAAAATCACACATTACCTCTGAGCTGCCAAATGCAGAGCAGTCAGTTACCAGACAGGGAGATTATTTGGGAAGATGGCATTATGGAAGGAGATCAAGTACTTAGATATCTTCTGGGAACAGCATCAATCTTATGCTATCTTTGCATTAAATTCACAAACATGGTATCCTAATGGGTTTCCTAGGCAGGGAATATGGGCAGTGTTCTCAGGGATGCACAGGGTGGGATTGCTGGGGTGTCTGTGCAGGGCAAGGGGTGAGACTGGATGATCCTGGTGGGTCCCTTCAAGTTTAGGATATTCTGTTCTTGAGGGCAAGGAAAAATGAAGTTTGAGATTCTGGGAAGTCAGCTTTACCTCTCATAAAAATATCCCCAAGCTCATGCTGTCCTGGGAAGGATTTACTCTGCCAGGGATTCACAAGATGGTGCTAAGGACAAGTAAATGTTTTGCTGTCAAGGGACAGGACCTGCAGTATAATAGACCTCAGACGCAAAAAAAAAAAAAACCATTATATAGGATTATTTAATTCAATTACTTTTCAGCATGAAAAACAAGCTTATAATTTGGGTGGTGTTTTTATATTTTATCCTAAAAATTACTTCACTCCAGCAGCGCTTCACTTCTTCAATGACTGCTTACAGAAATCAACCTCTTCACAAGATGTACATGCAAAAACACTGCAGAGAAATTTGGCATTTTAAAAACTTATGACTAATTTTACTTTTCAGCTGAAGCATAACACCAGGACTGCCATCAAAGGCTAAGAACATATGTTATTTGATGTCTTAGATGAATCATGCTATGCACTAGATATTCTGAAGACTCATTTTTAACAGGATCATCAGAGTGAAAGCTCTTAATACACTGCTTTAGTCTGTCAAGGTCTCTAATACCTCCAGCCAGACAGGCTGATATGCCTCAAGGTGGATCTTCCTTGTTCTTACACAGTCCAGCACACAGAGCATGGTAATGAGTGCATNGGATGATCCTGGTGGGTCCCTTCAAGTTTAGGATATTCTGTTCTTGAGGGCAAGGAAAAATGAAGTTTGAGATTCTGGGAAGTCAGCTTTACCTCTCATAAAAATATCCCCAAGCTCATGCTGTCCTGGGAAGGATTTACTCTGCCAGGGATTCACAAGATGGTGCTAAGGACAAGTAAATGTTTTGCTGTCAAGTGACAGGACCTCCAGTATAATAGACCTCAGACACAAAAAAAACCAAAAAAACATTATATAGGATTATTTAATTCAATTACTTTTCAGCATGAAAAACAAGCTTATAATTTGGGTGGTGTTTTTATATTTTATCCTAAAAATTACTTCACTCCAGCAGCGCTTCACTTCTTCAATGACTGCTTACAGAAATCAACCTCTTCACAAGATGTACATGCAAAAACACTGCAGAGAAATTTGGCATTTTAAAAACTTATGACTAATTTTACTTTTCAGCTGAAGCATAACACCAGGACTGCCATCAAAGGCTAAGAACATATGTTATTTGATGTCTTAGATGAATCATGCTATGCACTAGATATTCTGAAGACTCATTTTTAACAGGATCATCAGAGTGAAAGCTCTTAATACACTGCTTTAGTCTGTCAAGGTCTCTAATACCTCCAGCCAGACAGGCTGATATGCCTCAAGGTGGATCTTCCTTGTTCTTACACAGTCCAGCACACAGAGCATGGTAATGAGTGCATGGGAACCTAACAGCCACGAGGTGCCCCCTGCACACTGCTCCTCCAAAGCCTGACCATCTCAGGGCCCAAGCATGGCCATCACAAGTAATGAGGTCTGTTATAGAAATATATTAAAATATTGGCTTTTAGCAAATATTAAAATGGATTCTATAAGTGTGATGTTAAAGTAACTTTGCTATAAAGATATCATTTTTATTTCTGTTGTTAATTAACCTTAGACATAGTAGTGAAATAGTTTATGTAAGTATGCTTGTGTAAAATGCCTGCTGGGATGGGATAACACCCAATGAACACCTGGACACATCTGCCAACCATCAGCACTCAACCTCTGAAGGCAGTGTGCACCAAGGCCCAAAACTGGAGGGGATAAAAATGGACTAAAACCACAACCAAGGAATCTGCATGCTCTGAAAGGGCAGACCCAAGGAGGAGCCAGGCTAAACAATTCTTGGAACATGTAAACTACTTTGGGTAAAAGTTTACTATGCAGAAGGGTTTATGAATATGCAACAGGCTGATGTAATTAAAAGGTATTTAAGGGGTATCCCTGAAGATAACAGGGTGCTGTGGCATTCACCTTCTCTGAAAAAATCCCTTCACCCAGAGGTTTTCTCCTGGGAAGCTGAGAACCCTCAGAGACAAGGAAAACAATCCTTATCTCATTTGCTTCTCCTGTGTTGTGTTCATGTGGAATGTGTTTGGAGATTGTTTACCCACAGGTGATTTTTCCATTGCATTCTGCTGTGAGTTGTTTTCACTCTTTGGCCAATCAGGGCCAAGCTGGAGAGAGTCACGAGTTTTTATTATTATCTTTTTAGCATTCTGTAAGTATCCTTTCTGTATTCTTTAGTATAGTATTCTTTAATATCATATAATATCTTAAAATAATAAATTAGCCTTCTGAGAACATGGAGTCAGATTCATCATTCCTCCCTTCATCCAGGAACCCCACAATAGTGTGCTCTCGGCTGAGTGCCAAGATGTACCCATCTGTAATAACCTTTGCTCTGTGGTCCTTGTCTCCTTTGCTCTGTGGTCCTTGTCTCCTATTGTCCTTTATTAAACTTGTTTAATTTCCACAGGAGAGTGACTGTGTTTATCACAAGGTCAGTGCCACAGCACAGGGCCTCTGGCAGCCCTCTCCAAGGTCACTCTGCAGCCCTGTGTCTGCCACATCTGCCTTTATCATTGCCTTGAAGCACAAATGTAATTACTGCCCAGCCTGGCCAGGCTTCTGCAGTCCCCTAACAGAAGCCACTAAATGGGGAATCACAAAATGCAACAATCCTTACACCTGCAAGCAGACAGCACTTCTGTGCTGCTCTCTACAAATTAAAATATCACTGTTAGAATTATTGTAAAAGTAAGGAATAAATACTTGAGGCAAAGAGCACTTGAAATTGCACCTCCCTGAAATGTATAATCCCTAACCCTCAGAATAAGAGTTTGCACACTGACAGTCTAACAGCATTATATTGGGTTTGTGTAGAAAGGCTTTGGTAGCTGAGGGGCTTCTTCTGTGAGAAGCTGCTGGGAGCTTCCCCCAGGTCTGGCAGAGCCAGTCCCAGGTGGCTCCAGAACACAAAAGGATGGGCCCATCAGCAGCAGCACCTCTGGTGACTTTGGAGAAGGGGAAAACCCTGCAGAATTGCAGCCAGCAGAGAGAGAGAGAATAAGGGAGGAGAACAGCTTTGCAGCCCCCCAGGGCAGGAGCTGCTCCA
>WBNQ01000876.1:1638-16018 GCA_013401375.1 Spizella passerina | reverse complement strand
CATCTGAAGAATGTTTACACTGGTTGTGCAACAGGCCAGTTTTTTAAATTCAGAATTGTTTCCTAGGTCCAGAGGGGACCAGTGAGATCAAAGACAAATTATTTTGACAACCTATTGTGAATACTGCTTAAATATCCTAAGACTCATTCAACATTTTTATGTAAAAAGCTCACAGGAGGGTTAATAAACCACTGAGTTGGTAATAAAAGCATGCAAACCCATGAAAACGGAAGAAAAAGATTAACAGGTTATCTTGCTTTATCACATATTCTAAGTTTTACCCCTCCATTACTGCTGATCCCTTTAAACAGATTCCTTTGGTGTTCCTTTTCACATTTTAAAATGTAACAGAAGTAAGTATCAAGACTTGAAGCATTTTATTGTCAGGAACATAGTAGGAAACATGGAGGCCAGGCCAACACTTTGTTCCATTAATTAAATTTAATTCCATTAATTTAAATGCTTTTGAAGTCTGCTTTTCTTTCTTCTTAAAGAACACTTGCAAAAAAAATATTATCCAATGTAAACAGTATCTCAACTGTTTTAAAAATCTGACAATGGAATCGTAGCTTTAAATCACTAGGACAAGTTGAACAAACTAGATCTTTCTTTCAGAACAACATGAAAATGAAGATGGTATGACTCCACTTCATTAAACAGATAACATATCTACTTAAGACAAACAGAAGAATATCTCCAAGTATTCAGTTACATGTCTTTACCATAAAAAGAAATCTATGAATTGCTTATAAAATGCTTTTATTTATTCAGGAAACACAAATGCTAAAATTAAAGACACTGTATTAATGTCATAAAGGTCACTAACTGTTTCCTGTTCTGCAATCTACACACTGAATTGACAACCTGGTCAAAATCTCTGCAATTTATATTAAGAATATTACCTTGCGTGTAGGCAGCATCATCAGATCCCATACTCAATTTCCGTGCATCACTGATCCTATCCACATGTGCTAAAACAGGGTCAGCAAGATGCTGGATACCCTCTGGTTCAACATAGTGATCAGGAAGGTTTAGAAGGTTTGTAGGTTCAAAAGTTGGGGATACTACCCCTGGGGAAACTGCAGGGGGCTTATTTGGAGAAACTGTAATTTTAAAAGTATATTTTGTGTTAGGCTGTGTAACAACCACTCGAGGAGAAGTTGCAGTGGTGCTGTTGCCCACTGCTCGACTCTTGGGTGGATGGTGATGAATAAATGCAGGACCCATGCTTACTTGACCAGACATATTCCTAGCAGTAGTAGACACTCCAGGATTTGTGGATATGAAAAGCGTGGGCTGGTTCCGCACAAGTTGATCATCTCCTGTTGTGGCATTTGCTGAAATGTAGACCTTGGGCTGACCACGTGTGATCACTTCATCAGTATTTGGAGGACTGGCCGATATGTAAACAGTGGGTTGACTTCTACTTAATGTCTGGCTGTTGAGGGAAGAGGGGACGGTGGAGGTGCGAGGGCCGGTTGAACGCAATTTAGAAGAACTGTTTCTTTGTGGCGGTTCAAGTTTGATTTCAATTTGATTTTTGCGAGGTCCTGTGGATATATTCTGAATGTTGTATTGGCTATGAGCAGAAGATTGTGAGCTACCAGATGAATGAATCATAGGTGCTTGTGGAGTAGTAGGAGAACTGATAGGCATGTACACATGAGAAGTCTGGTGGCCTTGCTGGTTTGGCTGTGTTGAGTGTTGCGATGAGGTATGTGGCGTAGTACTGGATGTAGGAATAGTAGTCCAGGGACTTGGCTGTGAAGGCTGGTAGACTTGCTGAGGGTGCATGGGATTAAACTGAGATGCCNGCAACTCCCCAATATGAGCAGTTTGGCAAGACCCTAAAAAGTATCCAACTTGCTTGGTAAGCAAGTTCATGACCTAAAAGACTGTTTAAAGCCTAAGGACAAGATTTCAATTGCTTAATTTCTGGTATATGAAGTTTTCCAGGACTAAGACTGAAACAGAGAGATAAGTCTCCCTCCAAAGTAAGAAAAGGAAATATGATCTGGGGGGCAATTTTTTGCTTACCTATAGATGAATTTTCTGAAGTTCTTTATGCACTGAACATAAGAGAATGTAAGGATGATTAGCTTTTTGGTTTTGACACATAACCTTTAGAAACTCTTGAGTTAGGATTAACTATTCCTCACTAAAGGTAGTTATATCCAGAAGTAGTGCACAAGCTGGAATCATTTTTTGATTTACTTCATTAACTCCAGATGCAGATCTGGCTTCCAGTGTCCTGACCACTGTACTTACAAAAAATAAAATGGCTAAGTTCATCTGAAGAATGTTTACACTGGTTGTGCAACAGGCCAGTTTTTTAAATTCAGAATTGTTTCCTAGGTCCAGAGGGGACCAGTGAGATCAAAGACAAATTATTTTGACAACCTATTGTGAATACTGCTTAAATATCCTAAGACTCATTCAACATTTTTATGTAAAAAGCTCACAGGAGGGTTAATAAACCACTGAGTTGGTAATAAAAGCATGCAAACCCATGAAAACGGAAGAAAAAGATTAACAGGTTATCTTGCTTTATCACATATTCTAAGTTTTACCCCTCCATTACTGCTGATCCCTTTAAACAGATTCCTTTGGTGTTCCTTTTCACATTTTAAAATGTAACAGAAGTAAGTATCAAGACTTGAAGCATTTTATTGTCAGGAACATAGTAGGAAACATGGAGGCCAGGCCAACACTTTGTTCCATTAATTAAATTTAATTCCATTAATTTAAATGCTTTTGAAGTCTGCTTTTCTTTCTTCTTAAAGAACACTTGCAAAAAAAATATTATCCAATGTAAACAGTATCTCAACTGTTTTAAAAATCTGACAATGGAATCGTAGCTTTAAATCACTAGGACAAGTTGAACAAACTAGATCTTTCTTTCAGAACAACATGAAAATGAAGATGGTATGACTCCACTTCATTAAACAGATAACATATCTACTTAAGACAAACAGAAGAATATCTCCAAGTATTCAGTTACATGTCTTTACCATAAAAAGAAATCTATGAATTGCTTATAAAATGCTTTTATTTATTCAGGAAACACAAATGCTAAAATTAAAGACACTGTATTAATGTCATAAAGGTCACTAACTGTTTCCTGTTCTGCAATCTACACACTGAATTGACAACCTGGTCAAAATCTCTGCAATTTATATTAAGAATATTACCTTGCGTGTAGGCAGCATCATCAGATCCCATACTCAATTTCCGTGCATCACTGATCCTATCCACATGTGCTAAAACAGGGTCAGCAAGATGCTGGATACCCTCTGGTTCAACATAGTGATCAGGAAGGTTTAGAAGGTTTGTAGGTTCAAAAGTTGGGGATACTACCCCTGGGGAAACTGCAGGGGGCTTATTTGGAGAAACTGTAATTTTAAAAGTATATTTTGTGTTAGGCTGTGTAACAACCACTCGAGGAGAAGTTGCAGTGGTGCTGTTGCCCACTGCTCGACTCTTGGGTGGATGGTGATGAATAAATGCAGGACCCATGCTTACTTGACCAGACATATTCCTAGCAGTAGTAGACACTCCAGGATTTGTGGATATGAAAAGCGTGGGCTGGTTCCGCACAAGTTGATCATCTCCTGTTGTGGCATTTGCTGAAATGTAGACCTTGGGCTGACCACGTGTGATCACTTCATCAGTATTTGGAGGACTGGCCGATATGTAAACAGTGGGTTGACTTCTACTTAATGTCTGGCTGTTGAGGGAAGAGGGGACGGTGGAGGTGCGAGGGCCGGTTGAACGCAATTTAGAAGAACTGTTTCTTTGTGGCGGTTCAAGTTTGATTTCAATTTGATTTTTGCGAGGTCCTGTGGATATATTCTGAATGTTGTATTGGCTATGAGCAGAAGATTGTGAGCTACCAGATGAATGAATCATAGGTGCTTGTGGAGTAGTAGGAGAACTGATAGGCATGTACACATGAGAAGTCTGGTGGCCTTGCTGGTTTGGCTGTGTTGAGTGTTGCGATGAGGTATGTGGCGTAGTACTGGATGTAGGAATAGTAGTCCAGGGACTTGGCTGTGAAGGCTGGTAGACCTGCTGAGGGTGCATGGGATTAAACTGAGATGCCCAGCCTGGCTGCTGCTGTGTTTGCCGAGCAGTACCACTAGGAGCTGTGATGTAAGGCCTAATATAGATAGAATTTCCCTGGGGACTGTTAAGTACAGGAGGAGGTACACCATGTATGTGCAAAGACGTTGGGGTATTGCGACCAGGCTGAATGTTTGGGGCTAAAGTTACCATAATGGGGTTGAATCTGGGTGTTTGTTGAGACAAGTTAGATACTCCTTTGCTGCCTAGGTGAAATCCAAGGTGCTGCCCTGGATTAGAAGCACTAACTGTATTAGCCATCCCAAAGACATTAAATCCTTGTGGAACCTGCGCAGGTGCTGTCTGTGGTTCCTGCTGAAACAGTTCATTGTTGGACTGACTGCTTTGAAGGTGTCCATCACTAACACTGTGAGCTAGAGTCCTACTTCCATTCATTCTACTTCCTTCTCTTCCATGGTGATAGACGTTCTGCGACTGCAAATCCAAATTAAGAGATGTCATGTGATTTCGTAGTCCAGGAATCCCAGAATCATCCGAAAAACTCAGGTCTCCTTCACCGTAGAGATATTTTGTGCTCTCTTGAGAGAGAACTGCACAACAGGCATCCAAATTATTGTTATTCTAAAAAAGACAGATGAAAGTTTGACATTACTGATAAAATACTGTCACAGTTATGTACAAATACATCCAATCACAACTGGAAAATGAACAATACAGCATCAGACAGAAAGCTTTAGGTGGCTGGCTAGCGTGGCTGCTCTATACACACAAGGGGCTTGCCTGTGAAGCTCACTGCTCTGGGAACAGTGACTCAGCCAGTGGCACCAAGGGCAGAGGTCTGCATTGCCTCTGAAGCAGCGACAGGGAGATCCTGCACCTTGGAAAGCTAGCTTTATACAGTATGATACACCTTGGATGAATACTTTCCCTATTCCTTCTCAGTTTCAGAACCATCTTCAGCAGAGACCAAAGCTCTGGCTTTAGGGAGGAAAATGACAGCAGGAATGGATTCATAGCATCTGCATAGTATTAATTAATAACTTAAAAACAAAAATAAAAACACATGTTTATTTTAAATGTTTTCCCAAACACTTCAATACCAGTTATGCATTACCTCCTGCTGAAAACAAAGTGAATCTTATGAAGAGCAGAAACACACAGACTCGAGAAACTGTACATGACTTCAGAAGAAATGCAAAAATTCAGTTTATACAAATACATCAATGACCATTCTTTTGTAAGATCAAAACTATTAATTGAAAACCCAGAGGACATTTGTATTTTCATTTGAAATCACTTCTTGCAAAGCTTTGAAATACTTTTTATTTGTACCTTTTAAATCTAGTAACAGGATGACTTGGAACAGAAACCACAACCTAGCTAACTCTTTTTTCAAGAACATTTCAGATGCAAACTGCTAACCTCTTCTCCCTTTCCACATGTGTAATGATACTGTACTCTAATCTTCCCAAGTGAGTTTCCTACATAAGGATTGTTAGAAAGAGTGAACGCGCATCAGTGACCTAATTTCTTCATACTGTGCTCCATGTTTATCACTTTTCACACAGAACCTCCCACCCCTCAAGAAATAAAGGTTAATACTTTCAGCCAGAAGAGCACCTGTTCAGGCCCACGTTATTAACAATAAATAGGTGGCAAATCCATCTCGCACATAGAAACAGTTACTAGAAAATATGCATGTGATCAAGGAAAAAAATTGCATGTGCCAAATAGCAACGTTATCAGTTAGTTAAAAAGTAACACAACCAGATAAACAGATCCATGCTACATGCTTTCTATTTTGTCATTTTTGTTAAACTAGCAGACATTTCTCATTCTTCAACCACTACGAAGGTGACAGTGTTGTGCAGCCATAGCAAGACTGTCTCTACCTTACAGATGAACAAAAAAAAAAGAAAAAAGTAAACAGAAGTGGGAGAAGGATGACAAGGCTAAACTTCACCCACAAAACTAAAACTACGTGTTCATACAGACCAGATACAGTTCTGAATTCTTCCAAATTAAATAAAAAAAAATCCCAAAAAAAACCTAGCCACAGAACTTTTTAAAACGACAGGATTCTCTAAAGGCTATCTATCAAGCCAGCTCTATATAAGGATTGCTGCAAAAAAGTATTCAGCGATATGAAAATGGATCAAATTGATGATACACATATTGGCTCTAGTTTGGAATAAGCACCAGAGGATGAAGTAATCAAAGAAAGTTAGTAGTGAAGAAAGGAAACACACAGACAGAACAGTGGTAAGATAAGAACAATAGCCTGGTATTTGTTGCAAAGGAGAAAAGGGAGCCAGAAAAGGGAAAAAGATAGGATGCCACAGAAAAACAAGCTAGAAAGATCTCAAAGGCAGATTTTGCATGAAGTGAATTAAAATTATTAACAGAAAGGCCAAAAATACCAAACCAAAAAGGAACAGGCCAAGCTTGCAAGGCCCTTACATTCAGCTTGAATGCATTTCTTTGGACAATTTTTTTTTCTTTTTTAAGACTGCATCCAATCAATTCCAAAATTTCAGTGACGTCAATGAGAAAATTGGAGAACTCAAAGGGAAACGGGGGCACATGGAACCCCTGGCATCTTCTGGCTGGCAGAGGCAGAGTTTCAACCGCTTCTAGCTCTTTACAGATCAGAGAACCGGTTGATGGCAGAACTGAGCATATTCCAGCAAAACAATACCCCTCATCTTATCTCTGCCCATGTCCCATTTGAGTTTAAAATGTTGGCACCCTGAAAGAGAAAGAAAAAAAAAAGAAAGAATAAGAATGTTGGAGGGAAATGAGGAAGCAAGGAGAGGACGTAGACTTGAGGAGCAGGTACAGAATGCTCCGGACACAAAAAACAGACTAACAGGGAACAATGTCCACCAACTGTGGGCACTGCAGTGACTCCTTTAAATGAGAAGAATGGGAGATCTGAATGCAGGAGGCTTGTTGGGAAGAACAGAGGGATACAAAACTTCTTAGGAATATTCAGTGCTGTCAGCCCAAGACTTTCTACTACCTAGATTAAGCTGGTTTAGGTTTCCTCCTATTAGCTCTTTGGTGGTCCTCTGCTGTTAGCATGCTATATATTGTTTAGGTATTTCAACAATGGGCTATTTACCTTGAGGTATTTGCATATTTGCTTTATCCCTAATTTTTTCATTAAAAGCATATAATGCTATAAACCTTCCTTTAGAAACAAGCTGTGTTTGTTTACAAAGAGTTCATGAAGGATGACTGAAGTATCTGTACATTTTTTCTGCACAGTTCACAGTTATCCAAAGAAATTGTCCTTGTAATAAAAGCCTCATCAATAATATTATAAACTGCATAATGGCTTATATTCTTTCAGATTCTCACCTGGGGTATAACTCCTAGCTTAAAAAGAACTTCATCCTGACATATGATAGCTGCACATAAGGTACTGTGGGGGGCAAGGCACTTTGTATACCAAATGTCCTCAAGTACTTGTCTTTGACCTGAAATACACTTATTGCCTTTATTGGAAATTCCTTCCACTATGTTCAGCTACAAGGTGGCAGAACTCAGGATTCAGATACTGTTCCAGCAGCATTGAAACATGCGCACAAGTACTCTCAAATTCTGCTTTTCAATCTTTCCCATCAGTCCAAGTACAAAATGTGTTGGTTTGAAGAGGTCATGTTAGGCAGCCTTTATAACAACCCCAAACAAATCAAAACACAAACAAACAAACAAGACCCCAAGCCAGAAAGTAGCAAAGCTAGAAGGTGCATCAGAGAAACCAGAGCTCATGAAATTTCAAAAAACCACCAACATGACAGGATTTTCTTGCTGAATCTTAGTTCACAAAAAAAGGTAGCTTTCCAGTGTGACAAATTAGTTTAACAATACTGCACACACAGAACATTAATTACTTTAGACTGTTTTTGAAAGATTCTCTCATGAAAGCTGACTTGGAATACTTCCTCAAAATCTAAACCCTTCCCCATAAATCTGTCATGTGGGATGTACAGAATCTTTTCTTCACAGTTATAAAGCTCTTTTCATTTAAAGAGATCCACTGTATTCAATTTACGAAGACCACTGACTCTATTAAAAACAAGCATTAGTTTTTAAATGTATCAAGAATTACATTCAAAAGATGATTACTGATGCATTCACTCCATCAAGTCCACAGACCTTGCTGAACAAGCAGCTCTCCTGTTCGAAGAACCAAACTGTACTTGTAGTATAAAGTCCTACAGAGCACTAACAAAAATAGCAGTGTACAATCCTGAGAACAAGTACATGCAATTTATACTCTGGTTCAGTTTCCTTTTCCGCTACATAATGAAAAAGAAAGAACTGGAGAAAGCTTGAAACTTCATGAGCACCAAGCAGAATTTTGCCATCTTGCAAATCAAAACCAATTTTGTTGATGAAATGCACTTTTCACAACTTCTTACTCTAGAAAGACTGGAGAGTCGTGATAAAGTCTTGGCAATATGAATGTTAAATTGTCACAGACACTCTTCCCAGCAGTACGAACACTTTATTTGAATGTATACGTGTGAGTACATATACATATGTAAGTATAGAAAAATACATACATACATAAGAATACATATAAATAGCAAGACAAAAAATTAGGATATAAAGAATGTTGAATCATAACCACAGTTGCCCTAGCCATACTCCAAAGACAGTTAGCTTCTGGGAAGCCGTAACATCATTTTTCCTATCAGTGTATGCTGATAATCAGTATGACTACTTGGATAATTCTCTTATTAACCAGAGTAAATCAAAGAGAGATTATCTTAGAATGAAACAGAAAATCAGCTATTATGGATGCTTTGAATCAATGGAAAATGCAAAGCAAACATGTCTGCGCAACACAGTTAAATAAGTCAAATCTACCAACATAAGTTAACTCTAGGCATTTAGGTGTTCCTGTTGGGCTTTGGAGGGACATTAACTTATCTTCTGAAGTAGCTAACACGATACAGAACAAGAAGCTGATACAAAATATGGTATGTGTTCTGATAGTGGCAGCATTAAAAACAGATAGCTGCATGTAGAAGTTGAGAATACGCAGCTTTAGCACTAACTACAGCACTGGTCAAAAATTATTTTTTTACTATCAAGTCCAACAAAAATCCAATAATTAATTACACAGACTCCAAAGGTACAGCAAAAAAATGAGGCCCATCTGGCAGCCAAAGCCCTGGGCAGATGCACACCAGTGCCTCACCCCTGCCTCTGGTCTAACACTGTGGAAGGAAGGCTACAAGCACCTCATCCTGCCTGAGAGAGCCCGACTTGGAACATCTGGCTGTGCCCACACCACACTCCAAGCTTCCTGCTGGACAGGCTACCTAAGGCCACCAGTGCTGGCGCTGCAGGCCAAGGGAGCTGGGAATGGAAAGCATTGGTGCCAATCTGCACGCAGGCAAGGGCCCACCTTTAAGACTGATGGAGACCAGGTAGCAAAGTTTCTTCTGGACCTGCTTCAACACTTAAATAAAAATTAAAATAAAATTTTAAAATGCTGCTCATTGTAGCATTGCCTTAAATTGTCCCTGCTGGACTCAAGTTGGCTTTGCATCCCTCCTTTTGCCACAGTTAGTTTTGGCTGTTGAGATGGCCAAAAGTCATGAGCATACTGATTGGTGAGACAGCAGTCTCCATGCACACACCAAATATTGATTTACAGCCTGATTTACTTTGGACCACCCCTGATTAGGCATGGAAAAAGAGAGGCCAATTTAACACTTTGCTTGCTGTGCAATAAAGAAACTGGTTGAGTATATTTGCCTCATTTGTAGAGAAAAAGAAAAAGCAAACCATCTGCTTTCAAAGGAGACACCCATACGGAAAGCTTAAATTAGCAACATTGCTTACTTGTACAGCCATGAACAGAGCACTGACCTGTAACATGCATCTGGACACAACACCTTCAGGTACCTCAGGAAACTTCTGTCGCAGGTCATGTAAAACCTGAATATCAATTTGCTGGCTTCCTTGGGCCATTCGTATCTTGCCTGGTCAGGATTGTTTTTCAACAGGCAGTTTTAGGCCTCAGTAAAGGGAGTACTCATCTCTTCTGTCCCAGCATTTTCTGGAAGAGATAGGAAAGCCTTGAGACACGAAAGCAGGCACTTCTGATGTAACAAAAGAACACCCCACAAACTGAAACACACATACAAAATCCCTTTTCAATTATGCAGCTAAAGTCTGTACTTTATTTTGATGTTTTCCCATGTGACATTTCTAAGTAATTGTCCTTCACACACTCATAACCTTGAAAATTGCCCATTTATAGACACATCTGACAGTCAGTTTCCTTCTATCTTTGGTTTTATACTGATATTATAAAACACATTAAGAATAAAAAAAATACTTGATTTACCAAAGTATTAAAATTATTTGGTTTAAGAACAGTATTTTTAGTTATTTTAAACACAACTGAACACAAAGTAGTCCACACCAAATACTGGAAAATAGCGTTCGCTTGACTTTTGAATGTACCTGCAGTTTTCCCTTTACCATCATTGTTTTTGTTTACTGTCAGGATATTGTGGATAGAAGTTCAATGTCTCTAAGTTTCAGAATTTACTAGCAATTGTTTACTTGGTTTTCACCCAACATACTTCAGAATAAACTGAAATTATCACTAGAAGGAAATAACACTGCAGGCAATTCTTCAGCTAATTCTGTTCCTGCTTTGAAGGAAATTATGAAAGCTATGAATAAGACAATTTCACAATCACCAATCAACACATTCATACAAATGATCTGTCCAGACCATATGATACCTACAGGTATTTACCAAGAAGAATTTCCACCAATAAATCTTCAAAGAATGCACGTGTGTGATAAGCAATGGAATGGTATCTTCTTCATATAAGCTAGTATTATAAATAAATATGACCATATGGTGCATGGAAACCCTGGCATAGTCAACTCCAATGAACATCTGCCTCTTAAATTAGTAAATCTCCTTCAAGCATCTCCATGAATTTTATTCACTTTCTCTGTGGCAGCAGTAGAGCAATTTAACAAGTTCCTTAGTCTGTATCTCACTAGAAGTACATGTGTGTTACTTCTTCAACAGTTTACAGGGCTGGACTAATTTAAGCAGCGACAAGACTACTGATCTTGCACCTTCTTTAAAGAAAGAAGTAAAACACTCTTCAAATGAAACAGCTACACAATTATATTGTTTATCAAAAACTGTATTGCAATACTTCTCTAATTAAACTTCAAACCCAACAAGACCAGAGCAAATCCACAAAACCAGAAGATTCTATTAACAAGAAAACTGGTTTACCCTAGTTCAGTATCAAATGCCATTTTTCCACCCCTCTTCTACAGAGCAGTTCATTAAACTTCCTGCTAAATTTTTAATTCCTCTCAATCCTCCTAAGATAGCTTAATTTTTTTCCAATTTCTTTAGCCTAGAATAGCAAATTCTATGACCTCCATCTCAAGTTCTCTGGACAGTACAAAAATTTTGTGTCTACTCTTCATTTAAATTGTAACAACAGAAAAGCACCTTCACAGCTGCCACAGCAAAAGCTCTGTTGAAAGAGATTCATCCATGTAGTCTTTTCAAAAAAACACAGAGAATAAATAAAAAAACCCAGTACTTAAAACAAATGCTCCACATTGTCACCCCAGTGCTTCATTTCAATAAAGTATTTTGTGTTCTAAATCATTTTTCAATGTCTGAAGTCTTACTAAAACACACAATGACCAGAGTTACCATTTATTACTCCAAAGCAGCAAAGTATTGTAACAATTACCTTAAACTTCAAAAGTGCTACAGAAAAACTTGTCTGCATCTTCATGAGGCATAAAATGATTTATGGGTCATCATTCAGTGTTTGCAAAGTTCAATTATTTGTTGGTAGCATGCAGAACTTGGGAGACAGATTATTTTTATTTTTTATACAGTACTTTTAAGTTTTGGTGGCTTAGCACCAAGCAGATGCCTGCAAGCAGTATCACTACTAAATTTGATGATAAATTTTTGCACGAATGCATCAAATGTCTCAATGTAGCAAAATATTTTTACTGTAATATGGGAGGAAGTGAAGCAAAGAGGCTCTGTCCCCACTATTTTAACTCAGAGAAATATACTCCAACACAAAAAGAATTTAGTTTTCAATTACAACAGGCAACTGATAAGGCTTCACTGACAATTTAACATATGAAAAATATATCATATGAATATGAAGGTCTCATTCCAATCATCACTTCAAGAAGTAAAACCCACTAAAGAGCTCAAAGATATCAAAAGATTATTAATTAACTCAAATTAACCTTAAGGAAGGCTGAAGTGACAGGTCATGAGGTCTTTTGAGGCCTCTCTAGTAAAGACAGATGAAAAGGTTTTTTTCCCAGTTCTTGATGTTGCAAGAAATGACAAAAAGGACTCAGGATGCATCTCCAGGAGCAAACTTAAAGGAACTGAAAGTTACTTTGACAGATGGAAACTTAAGGAACAACCACTGTTGTCAGCCATGGAACTCAGGACCATCCAGAATATTGTTAGAAATATTGTCAGAATATTGTTAAAAGTTACATACGCAAGTGGAAAATAAAAGGCATGAATGCAAGAGTGAATAGCCAAGACTGACAGTAATTACGACAGTAGAAGAAAAGGGAATCAACAGGAGGCAAAGGAAACTGCTGGCAGCAACATTTTTGCTTCATTCAGAGACTCTGGCATAAAAATCAAGGCAATACAGCATTACAGAAGTAATCAGAAAAATCTATTCAAGAAATCAATTATTGGAAGAAGGAAAATTCAACACGGGTGACTCAGAGAAATAATTCTTCCTAAAATCATTAATATCAGAGTTTAATTACAAAGGAACACTTCTAAATACTGGTGTGCAGTAAAATATAAAGTTGTTCTTGTAGTAATGCTCATTTACTAATAGTTTTACATACTGCTTCTAGCTATAAAAAACCCCTCAAAACAACCCCTTCAATGTGACTTTATAATGTTGAGGAGAGACAGAGATCCCAGTGCTCATTTATGCCAGAAATCCTAAGTAACCGGAAGAATTAATTAGCTGTGTTCTTTTTCAAAGAGTATTGGCATGATCCCCAGACAACTTAAAAGGCCTGGCAATTGTATCATGATGGAGCTCCTGTTGAAGCTTTATTCTGTGAAAACTATTGAAAGCAAAGTAAACAATGTGTCATCTCCCAAAGACTACTCAGAACGATGAGTATCAGACAAAATACACTGCCTCATTTGTTTATGAAAATATTCAAAGACGACTTAATGTGAAATATAATTCAGATGCCAAATACTAGGCTGTTAGAGTGCTGAACTAAATTATGTTTTAAGTGCTAGCTAAATACATAATTTTTCAAGTCTCCTTTCTTCTGACAGAGCACATGTTTAACATACCACAGACAATTCTTCAATACAAACCTTAACTTAGTATATCACATTGACTTTCCACAAAATACTTATAAAGCAAGTGTTCTTCAGAGTAGATTTTGCCAACATGGCTTTTAGGAAATAATTAAACCTGACAAAATCTAAACAGACTAGAATGTTATCTGCACTTCTTGTTCATTACAAATTTTTTCCTACTGCAACTTCACATGCAGTCCATGCCACAAAAAATATCAACGAGAATTGTGCAGATTTTAACATACCTGCTGTATTTAATAGTTCCAGTTGGAGTTATGATGCACTCACTATGACTGAAGTCCCATTTATGGTTAGCTCCCATTCGGGAAACAGCCTTTGTGTGTTCAAGAGAACAGCTTTTGGAAATATGCAGAACACTGCCACAGTAACCAGCATGCCCTTCACCTTCTCCTAACTCAAATCAATGCAGCCTTTATATCTCCCTTGTTAGTTCAGCTACATCTAGTAAGTAAATTGCTCGTTTTTCTGTGGTTTTAATCTGATCACATCTGATCTGTGTTTTACTCACTTGGCTAAAATGCTGTAATCTATCTAAAAGCTTATTTTAGAAATCAGGCTGTAAATATTTCTTAAGAGAGTGAATGCAGAAACAAGAGAACATTTTCTTGTAGCATTTATGGTGTAGGATACAGACAACGTGCATAAAGGACTGCTGTAATGACAGGAAATCAGATGCAGCAAGTTGCAATGCAAGCCTGGTAGAGGTTGCTAAACCAACAGCAGAAACACACAAGCAATTAAAAAGGTGACTGAAAAAATCCCAAAACCCAACAAAAACCCCAAAATAAACCACCTAATCCTTCTATACTTGTCTAAGGCTCCTTCATCAGGACTAAGACACACAGCCTGTGTATCTGTGCATTGGGTAATTCCAAT
>WBNQ01000875.1:0-19499 GCA_013401375.1 Spizella passerina | reverse complement strand
CTTCCCAGGACACTTTATTGGGACTCTTGTGTTTGTCAGCAGTATTTATGTTCCTGTTCTGCAAATGCATGGGCCAGGTTTTTCAGTTGATGAGTTACCATTTGCAGGCACACCTCTTCCAGACAAATTCCAGGGAATGTAACCTCTCTGGGTTCAGCACTAAGCCCTTTCAGTGTACTCATGGCACTTAATCCATTGTGGTTATGGAAAGAACCAAGAGCTAAGACTGAGTACTCTGGGAAAGGTTTGCTTCTCCTTACTTCCAGAGAACCAAAAGGTTATACTGCATTTAAAATCTCCCATTTCTGAGGTTTCAGGAAGTTCATAATGAAAATACCTTAAGTTCTCCAAGAAGACTTCATTTCCAATTAAACTCTAGCATCTGAATTTCCTTCAAGGGAAAAGAAAAGGTTCAAAATTATTACTTTTGTTCCAAATTCAGGCTCAGCAAATGTACTGGGGACTCTGGAGCAGCCCAAGGTTACTTTGTGCCTGTAGCCATAGTTGTTCTTTTGTCAGCAATCAGCTTCTGTGCCCCTTCATCTGTGCTCCCCTCATCTCCTCTGCCTCTCAGCTAGAAGTCTAAATAAGAATTATTCCTAATTGAGTCACAACTGACCTTGAAATTATTTTGCTTAAGGTTCTGCCTTCTCAAGAATAAGAGTTGGCTGCACTTGACAATCTCTATGCAAATGCTTTAATTCTATATAATTTCCAGCTCTTTACAAAGCAACACACACTACTACTCTGTGTGGAAGAAGCATGACTGGTTTTGCAGCAAATTGTTCACTTTCAAGCCTATACACAGTACCAGGATCGGAGGAGCTCACCAAGATTTCTTCCACTTACCTCTTGTGGTTTTCTTATTTATTGATAAATCAGATTATTTTCCTCTTTCCAGACCTGTCAGGATCAGCAGTCTTAAAGGAAACATTAAAATAAGAAGTCATAAGGCAGTAATATTCTCAATCTAAGTCATCTGAAGAAATGTGATATTCACAATGTTACTGCCAAAAATTAAGCCCCAAAGCAGCATTCCATTATTTTATTAAGGCCAAAAATTCAATCTGGCAAAGTTCCCACACAACTTCGACCATGCTGGCTGTAGTAGTTGAGAGACATCATTCTGCTCCTAATGCAAATGGCTTTGCTGGCAGCAAGAAGTCAAATGTATAGATTTCTTGTCAGAGATACAAAGAGTACAAAAACATGCCAACTAAAGTATGACTGATAGGGAAAGAACAGGAGAAGATTAAGGATTTTCACAGCACTGCATCTGACTTCCTTTTAAAAACTAAACCCACACTCTCATCACATGAAAGCCAAGTAGCTGCTTTCTCTTTCCTGTACAGGAGCTGACCTTATTGACTCAACTTCATTTTGTACTGGGCCTATGAACAGACAGAATAATTCTGCTGAAGTTAACTAAAACCTTTGCTGGTAATTAGGACAAAACAGCAGCATACCACTCTCCAGTAAATCTGACAACACACATGCAAATAATAACACCATAATTACTAAAGAAGTCACATTAGCCTGGAAGGCCAGGATTGGGCTTGATATATCACCTCAGGAACAACACCTTTCTTTAGATGCAAGAATTCTCTAAAACAAGTTATTAGAGCACTCAGCTGAAATGAGTCTCTAGTGATGTGCACAGAGCATATATTAGCACACAAAGAGTGAAAACACTCTAAGGGCATACAACTCAGTCTTCCTCAGTGGCTGGCTAGGTGACAGATCTTTAATTAATGTTATAAAATCATCATCAGCAATTTCTGCAACCTGTCCTGATCATCACCATCACTGAATTTGTACAGTACAAAACAAGTTGAGGCTCTGACACTTTATGAAGTCTATCACTGGGAATATCTTATGGCTGAGGACTTCTGCAGCCAAGCAGCAACAAGGATAAGGCCCATATAAAGGCTTTGAAAGTAAGATATGCATCCACAGACAATGCCATGCTCACCCTAAACATATTAACAGACCAGAAATAAAAGCTTGCTTACTCTTACATAAATAAAATTTGATTATTCCTTAAAAGAATTTAAGTTATATTCAGCAATATTTTATTCTGAAAGTCTCCCTGCACTATTTTTTAATTAAATACCACATCTGATCATCTTCAGATGAAGAAGTGAAAGGCTGCATTTACTGTTCTTGCAGCTTGGCCAAAACTGATCAACAGTACATTCCCTCCCCTTCNATACCTTTACTTCTACTAGTCATTCCACTTCTCCAGTCTTCAAGGTTTTTCTGTAAAGCATCACCATTCTATACTGCATTAATTATGATTTTGAAAATCCTCAAGGGAGTTGCAGGGTCCAGCCAGAAAGTAAACCTAAGGACTAAAATTCCTATTTCTTCCAGGTATTGGAATTCACAGATCCAGTGTAAAGTCAGGAGGTATATTTTACACCCAGTGTTCTTCTTCAAGGCAGTTCCTTGTTCTGCCTCTACCTCCCACAGGCCACAATCACCTATTTTACTCTCTGCATCACAAGGCTTCTAAATCTGCTGCTTTTCTCTTGCAAATATGCCACTCTGATCTTGACTTTGATTAACATTAATTGATTGCTCAAGTAATTTTTCTTAGAGCAACATTGGTTTTAAATGGTGCTAATATATTGCTGCTTTTTGGATGTGAAAGAGGTTTGTGGGCTTGAAAATCTGTCCTTTTCCTGACAGCTTTACCAACTGCTCTGATTCAATGTGGTACCTCAGCTTTTCTTGCATCTTGGCCATGTTATCAATAGAAGTCATTTGTACATTCTCCTCCTGTTTTACAAAAAGTCATTCCTTGGATGAAAAGGCTCCCGAAGCCAGTGAAGTCAACTGTGACATGGAAGAAAGCAAGGGGGGAAATTATTATTCATTTCATTCTCTGTAGTTGTTCTATTGCCTGCTGATACTCTTGGTATATAGCTACACTATATAGAGGGTTTGTTCTCAAAGCAACCTAAATATGCAATATTAACTTCCTGCTCTATGACATTTTTGGACGTGAGGGTTATTATTCTACCAAGAAAATTGCCAGATTCCAATTTGCAAATATCAGATTCAAATAAGGGCAGCAGCCCCAGGTGAGTGAGGAAAAAGTCATCAAGGAATAGGAGTGTAGATGAGAGAATTCTGTGCTTTGCTTCAGTAACCATCGTATTATAAAATTATATTTTTTCCTTTAGTAGTTCACTTGTTTCAGAATAGGTATTGCTACACTGTTTTCATCTCTAGTTGACATCAGATTTGGGGCATCAGTTTACCTTAGATATCTTTGCTGAAGTAGCTGTCTCAGAAAACACATTAATTTTTCATTTTTAATTATATTGGTAATTCACTAAAGTAACTATTGGCAGTGATCTTTGAAAGATTTATTGGAATATTGTCCTTATAAGTTATTTAACATCTGAAATAACATAGTTCTTAAGGGTTTTTTCAAGATCCCACATTTCTCCTATTTTTAAAATCATATGAATAATCATACTTTTAAAGTAAAACAACAGATTAAATGATCCATTTAATCCTGGATCATGGATTGTCCAACCAGAGTTATAGCAACTATTCAGACAGCCATTTCTATGGAAAATATAGAATTTTGATGTATTGTAATGAAACAGTAACAAATGGAATTAAAATTATTAATGCTTATATAAAAATGATGATGGGGTTAGCGGCAAAAAAAGGTAATAGAGATGTTTTTTACACCCTAATGACTTCTTTCTAAATATGCTACAAGAAAATAGATGAGTAAAGCATTTCTTTGTCTGTAAATCATGCCTTTCTTCTCTTCAAATTATCTAAATTTTAAGCTATTTTTATTCAGTTACAGAGGTATTTGATAGATAAAATTGGCCATATGCAAAGTCTAAATGAGTCATAGAAGTCAATATGACAGCCTTGAACTGTTGGGAAAAAAGGGAGTTCACAAATATCTTGCAATGCAGATTCATTAGCAAAGACATACAATGTGTAGGTGTTCTAATGCCTCCTCCTTTTTAGGCTTTCAGCTGTGCATCCTTTGAGCTTTGATTTGGAAACTTTCCTTTTCAAATAAATGCTGAATCACACCTGGAGAATTTAATGACAGAGGAACCTGGAGACCTTTATGTAATCCACCAGTATGGACAGATGGAGTTAGGCATTTATTTATGTCATAAAAAACCATACTAAATTTATTTAATGTGGTAATCATCTCTGATCTAACTTGAGTGGGTGAGGATCATTACCTCATGCCACTGAACCACCAGTTATAACCAGGAGCTGAATTTTAATGGAGTGCAGAAGGGCTGAGATCTCAGTTGACTTCAGAAGGAATCTGTTGGGAGGGTATCCTGGCTCTTCCGTGATGTTTACTTTACCATAAAAACTAGGCTTGCATGATGTATTTATCTATTTTGAGAATATTTTACAACTTCATTCATGCTGCTCTGGGTGCAGGTAACATCCTGCTCCCTTATGCATTCCTACATCAGGGACAGGAGAATGGGACAGAATGTCTCTGTTGAATATTAGCAAAGTGCTAGAGATGTTCTGCAGAAAAATGCTGATCTGGAAGAAAAAAAAATACTGGATATGAAGACAAAAGTACTCATCTGAGCAGCTGCTGGCTGATATGAAATCTTAACCATGAGGATGCTTTATGGGTCCTTTCCCAGGACCCTGCTGAGAAGGGTTTTGATACATTTAAGTCTTATTTGGTACAGCAAACTGAAATAAAATATAATGTGAGGATCTTTTCTTCTCTACACTTTTGTGTTTCAGGTTCAACATTGGTTTTATATGGCCTTTATTCATATGTTTTTTCTACTTTCAAAAATCTTAAATAGATGTACAGAAATATTCTTAAAGACCAATTTAAAGACAAAGGTATCCTTTGGAATGTGTACGAAGTCATTTTAAAAGTAACTGAACTTCTATATGGCATTTTCATCTAATCTATCAAAACCAGTGAATAATTCTGAGGCCTGATAAACGCTCACACAGACTTATCACAGATCTTGGACTCAGTCATTTCCCTATGATCCATTAATTTGTATAGAGATAATCCAAAATTCAACAACACTCAGACTCACATTCTCATTCATCAAGAAGTGTTAATGTAAGAACAGCTTCATAATTCATGATCATGAAACCATAGATCATGAAACCATAGAATGGTTTCAATTGGAAATGACCCTTAAAATCCTGTCCAACTGCTGACCCAGCCCAAGTCCATCATGAAACCATGTCCCCAAGTGCCACATTTACACACCTTTTAAGCACCTACAAGGGATGGTGATTCCACCACTTCCCTGGGCAGCCTCTTCCAAAGCTAGACTGCCCTTTCAGTGAAGAATTTTTTCCTAATATCTAGTACAAACCTTTTCTGGTGCAGCTGAGGCCATTTCCTGTTGTCCTATCCTTGTTTACTTGGGAGGAGGGACTGACCCTCACTTGGCTATAACCCTGTTTCAGGGGGATAGAGAGGTCTCCCCTGAACCTCCTTTTCTCCAGGCTAAACACTCCCAGCTCCCTCAGCTGTTACTCACAGGACTTGTGCTCCAGACCCTTTCCCACTTCCCATTTCCCTGCTCTGGACAGGGTCCAGCACCTCCACGTCTTTCCTGTAGTGAGGGGTCCAGAGCTGGACACAGGATTTGGGGTGCAGGCTCAGCAGTACCAAGTATGATCACTGCCCTGCTCCTGCTGGCCACACTTGCTGATACAGGCCAGGATGCCATTGGCCTTCTCGGCCACCTGGGCACAGCTGGCTCACTGAGGACTGAACATCTTCCTTATTCCACCTACATTCATATATTTGTCTGATACTTGGTCAAGTTGCTTAAACTTTTGGGTTTATTTTAATGTATGAATATTTTAAAAGCATTTGAACATTCTTGGGTTGAAAATGAATCATTGCAAATAATAATCTAATTGCTTAAATACTCAAATTTGGTACCCTTGGTGCTGCAAGTAAATATTTCCTTATTCAAATAATATTTTCCATACAAAAAATCCTCAGTCAACAGACCCCAAGTTTATGATTTTTTTTCCTTCTTTAGTAACATTATGTATTATTATTTTCAAGGTGAAATCAGTGGGCTAAATGTAAAGGTCAGATATATACTTTTTTCCTAATACCACCGACTGCAAACTCTAATTCTGAACTGATTCTCACCTATCAATCCTATTAAATGTTCTGAGTAACCTGAATGTCACTGATTACAACCAGAATGGTAGAGAGTTCAGGTAACAGAAGGAAAAAAGACATTGTGTATGATGGTAAACTTTTCTTAGTTTCCTTTTAGAAACTTCTCACAGGGCTTGCTTGTTTTAAAAGAACCCCTCAATCTACAAAACCACATAGGAGCTCTTCTAGATACAAGATGAGATTTTAACAAAGAATTCATTATGCCTAGCACAATAAAAAAGAAAAGAGAAAAACAAAGTCAGGTGAGAGAACTGTTTAGTTAGCTGGACATGCAAACAGCAAGCTCTTTTCTATTCAAACAGGAAATGTATATTTACAGAGTAAGAATATCACAAGAATGAATGATAATCACATTTTAACAGTGTCTGGAGATTCAGGTTAATAAGCAAGGTATCATTTATACATGTAACCTTGCCTGCTGTGAAGTGAAACACTAATTTGTCAACCCCATTTTGGAAGAAGACAATGGGATTCCATAGGTCAGCTCCATACAGGACTACATATTAATCACATTAATTTTCTATACCTTAACAACAAATGTCCTTCGGATGCATATGGGGCTGTTTTGGGGTTATAATAAATTGCCCTCGTCTTGGAAAGTCTTTTAAAACATCTGTTTGGCTACAGAGAACTCTGTAGGGGAAACAACATGGCAAGGAAAAGGCAAAGCATGTGCACCAAGGGGCTTACAGATCTTACTAAAAATATCCATAATATCTGAGGAGGACAAAAAAAAAAGCACAAGTTGTAGGACCACGTTGAACTTCCTCCACAATTACACAGGCAGATCTAATTCCAATCTCTCTGTAAATAGCTTCTTAATATAGAAATAGTTTAGTTTCACAGATCAGAAGTCAATTTCATGTTTATATACTCTATAACACAGTTGCTCTACAGACTTCAAAAGTTCTCTGTAGCAGGAATTCCTTTTGAGGAGGACAGAGAATTTTCCTGGTGAAAGCTGGAGAATTCCCTTTTAGCTTTACTTTACAGGAGGTTGCATAAAAATCCTTTCCCTCCATCCCATCTCTAGCTAGAGATTTCAAAAGTCAGAGCAAGTCCCACACATGACATATCCTACCACACAGCAAAATACCTTGAAACTGGCAAAATGCTAACCCTGGTACGAGATTCTCCAAGCTGTATTTAAACATAGACACAGCCAATAGATTAAATTTTAATATATATGTGTGTGTATACACACACACACACACACACACACACACACGTATATATATGTAGGTGTGTTTGTGTGTTTGCGTATTAGTCTGCATGAGTCCTCTGCACACAGTTGAGCACTGTCCTGTGGCAATAGTTAGCAGCTCAGAGACAAAAGGTGTGTACGAGGGGGGGATTTAACTTCCCTGGGCTTTTGTGACCTGCTTCTGAGCAAATGGAAAAAGTTTAGTCCAAATGGCCATCTGCTGAGGCTTGAACTTAAAATGTGACTTGTTCTTCAAAGGACAGACATGCTCATGAAGTGTGGAACCATTTGGAAAAAAATATAACTTCGTAGCTGAGATCTATCCACTTTGGAGCAAAGTTACACACATGAGTTTGAATTTTGTCTGTGTAACTTTGCCTGCAATCAAGACTAGAAATTATATATCAAAGCCAGTCTAAAATCTTGTTCCATACTGTTTTGTGGCTTCTGGGTCCTGGTTCCTAGGCAAGACCTGCATGTCTAATCTTAGCAAATGTATTCATGCCCTGACTGCAACAAAATTCCCTCTCATTCAGTTCCTTTTGTTGATTTTACCACCAGAGAAGATAATCCAGCTCCATGGTTTATCTCTTCTTTTTGCTTGTGGAAGTTTTCAGGCATCAAAGAAGTTGGTACTTCAATAAAGAGCGACTTTTGCTGATGTTTTATATGTATCATCATTAGAATATTGTAGCTGGATGTCTAATCTGCTTTGTAAGAAACCCAGTAATCATGGTGAGGAAGTGCTCGATTTTATTGGTGTCTCAAAACATAGGAAAAAATAATAAATCCATCAAAAGTGTGGCAAAGAATATTGGACAGAAGAGCATACCTGTAATGACATAACACAACCGCAACTTGCAATGCTGCAACGTCTCTTTTTTTGCACAAGAGACATAAAAAAACCCAAAAACATGTATGTACTTATAAAAGCTTTTACATTTATTTAAATTTTCTTTGTGCCAAGAAAGAAAATATGTTCTGTAATGGTTGAGAATAAGTCGTAAAGTAGTTGAAATTGCATCCATTTCAGTGCATTTGTTGGCCATTTCTATGAAAAGTGAATTTGACTTGAGCAACCCCAACAGCACTGAGAAGATGCCTGGGGAAGACATGGAACGTAGGTTGTAGCACATTTAGGAGGTTTAGGCTGTGTGAATGGGTTTATTTGACTCCTTAGAGAGAGGTGGTGACAAATGCAAAAGGAAAATCATAGAATCACAGAACGGTTTAGGTTGGAAGGGACCTCAAAGATGATCTAGTTCCAACCCCTCTGCCATGGGAAAGGATAACTTTCACTGCACCAGCTTGCTCAAAGCCCCGTTCTAACAGGCCTGGAATGCTTCCAGCAATGGGGCAGCCACAGCTTCTCCGGGCAACCTGTGCCTGTGCCTCACCATCATCATCATAGGGAAGAATTTCACCCCAATATCCTATCTATCTATCTATCTATCTATCTATCTATCTATCTATCTATCTATCTATCTATCCAACACCTACTCTCACTTTGAATCCATTATCCCACGTCCTATCTCTACATGCCTTTTAACGCAGTTCCAACAAATGATAGGGATGCACAATTTTCTGTCAAAATACATCTGATAGGGATGTATTTTGGGCTGAGGGCCGTACAGAAGGAGCATTTTAGCGTTTTAACGCAGTGACTGACCCACGTAAAGCAGAGGGAGGGCTGGCGGGCAGCTCCGCGGGTGCGCCTGAGGGGCGGGCGGCCCTTGGAGGACCATCAGACGGGCAGCACTACCCAACGGGAAACTGCGCCTCCGCATTCTCCTTTCCTACAACAGCCCCATTCCCTTCCCGCTCCCCGCCGCTCCCACCCTTCCCACGGCGCTCCCGCCCCCGCGCCGGACGCGCTCCGAGCTGACACCGCCCCCGCTGCCGCCCGGCCCGGCAGGAGCCCCGCCCGCTCCCGCTCCTGCTCCCGCTCGGGCTCTGCTGCGCTCCACGGCCGGGCCGCCAGCGCCGCTCCCGCCGGATCCGCTGCGGCTGCTTCCCCGCCGGGAGCCGGAGGCTGCCCGCTCCCCGTTCCAGTGGCGGTGCTGCTGCCCCCGCTGCGGGAATAGGCGCTCCGGCCCCGCCGCCGCCGCTGCCCGGCGCAGCCAGCGGGGAAGGGGCTGAGCGGGGACCCGCTCATTGTGCGAGCCCGCATGGGCACGGCGCGGGGGCGCGGCCGCGGGGCTCCTGCGAGCCTCTCGCCCGGCCCCCGGCAGCGCCCGTAGCCGGGGGGCGCCGCGCTCGGCCGTGAGGGATGCTTTTGTGCGCCGCAGCGGGCAGCGGCGGGGCCGGGGCTGCGCTGGCCGGGCAGGTCGGGCGCCGCGCTCAGCCGCAGCCCTCCCGGCCAGAGCGGCCGGGCGCGATGCTCTTCTAGGCGGCCCGAGCCCTTGCGAGCGCGGCGGGCGGGCGTAGCAGCCCTCCCGTAGCGGAGCTGGGAGGGCGGGCAGGCGGCTCCCCATGGCGAGCAGCCGGAGCATCGAGCTGGAGCACTTCGAGGAGCGGGACAAGCGGCAGCAGCGCTCCGGGCCGCGGCGCGGAGGCTCCGGGTCCGGCGGCGGCGCGGGGCCGCGGGGCAATGGGCTGGTGCCCAGCCCGGCGCACAGCGCGCACTGCAGCCTCTACCGCACCCGCACCCTGCAGGCGCTCAGCTCCGAGAAGAAGGCGCGCAAAGCCCGCTTCTACCGCAACGGGGACAGGTACTTCAAGGGCTTGGTGTACGCCGTCTCCCCCGACCGCTTCCGCTCCTTCGACGCCCTCCTGGTGGAGCTCACCCGCTCCCTGTCGGACAACGTGAACCTGCCCCAGGGCGTCCGCACCATCTACACCATCGATGGCAGCAAGAAGCTCACCAGCCTGGACGAGCTGGTGGAAGGTGAGGACGGTGTCAAGGTCCAGCTGGGACCTGGTGGTGGGTTGTGGGCACTCCCTGGGGTGAGCTTCCCTGTCCCTACCCGCATCAAAGCGGAGAGGTCGCCTTGTGACAACTGGCGGCCACAGAACCGTGAGGGCAACTAGCCGGGGTTGTGAGGGGCGGCAGGGCCTCGTTTTCCCTGTGTGGACCATCCACTTCTCCCATCACCTTCAGCGCTGCCATCTGCATGCACCGGGCTTGACTCCAATGGTAGTTAAGCAGCAGGTGCTCTTTTCATCTGCAAGAACTGTGGAGTTCTTGGTTACCTTCCATTTGTAATACAGGGAAATGCTGTAATTCTCTAAGTGTCATTGTTGAAGGAGCCCCAGTGCTGTGAAAAAAGGCTATCTATATTCCACCATTTATTAAAACTAACAGGTGCAACACCCTAGTTTCAAATGTGATCAGAGTCCATATTAACGAGGGAATTATCTACCTTGCCTGACTTTCAAAAGCATGTTATGGAATCAGATGTATTTCAGAGTTGTTCCTAAGTAGCTTTTCATAATGGGACTTAGCTGCTGAGGTTAAGTAGACTTTGCAAATCTGAACAGAGCAGCCCTTGACTGTCTCAAAATGGGACCAGAAATATTGTTTTGTGAATGACACATATGCCCCTTATTTTTTGGGGAGTGATAATTATTGGAATGAGGAGCAGAATTCCCCAGTCTTAAAATACAGTTTGAGCTCAGCATTGCCTGCTTCCCAAATGCACAGGGGCACGCTGAGAGGTTTGTAATGAATTTGCATTTGATGGTTGTTCTCAGGTATTTAATAGATCAGCTACCAACACAGTCGTCCACCCTGTGACCCTGTCTGCCACGTGTAGCTGGTTTGCATTTATGAAGAACTAGGATTTTTTTGTAGGCCTTCCAATGCCTCCTGCATCCTAGGCTTTCAGCTGCCTATCCTTTGAGCTTTGGTTTGGAATCTTTGCTTTTCAAAGCAGTGCTGAATCACACCTGCAGAACTGGATGAGAAAGGGAACCTGAAGAACTTTATCTAATCCACCAGTAAGGACATTGGGAGTTAGGGACCATCTGCTTCACAACATGGAAGAGAAAGGGTGGGCTGCAGAATTTGCTGTGCCAAATGGGTCTCCCTCAAAAAAAGATGTGCATGGAAGGGCACTTCCTGATAGTACCATAGTGCTGAGGACTTGCAGCCTTAGAGTAGATCATGTTTTACACTGACAACTGAAGAAGTATGAAGTGGTTGTAGAGTGAAATGCTGGCCCTGTGGTGATAAAAGAAATGAAGTAAGTAAAAAAACTTTCATAATTTGGTGGTTAATTTAGAGGCACCTTAAAAAATATGATATGCTGAAATGGTCACAGAAGTGAAAGGAGATGAAACTAGCAATAACATGGGGTGACTTTTGAAATGTTACAGCAGGAATGATATTAAACTTTTATGACTTAAAACAAAGACAGAATTACTTGCTGGACAGCCAAATATACTCTTACAACTATAAATTATAATTGAAAGCAAAACTTACTATTTTTCTCTTCAAATACTCATTGAAACCATAACCTTTGATGTGGGTCTTTACTGGAAGAATAAAGCAAAATAAATGTCACAGTCAAAATGCCACTTCCATGCTTTCTCAATGAAATAAAAGGGGGAAAAAAGAATCCCAAGGACTCAGTCATCTATCCAATACAACTCTCAGAAACATTAAGAAAATCCTATAGCACCATAATTGGATTACTATGTTCTCCAGTAAGCATGCTAAAAACTTCACCAGTGTAAGACTAATCACACAGAGAAAGAAAAGTATGTAGAGGAAGGAAAGGACAGCAAACAAGTAGTGAATCTGTCATTCCTTGAAATTATTTGTGTTTTTTGCAAGCTGTTTTGTTCATGAGTTGCTGGAAGAGATTTGATTTGGGTTCATGTTCTTTATTTCTCATGGTTACAGCACAGCAGGCTTGAATTTCTGCTCTTGAGTAAACGCTCCAACATTGGTGCTGACCTATAGCTTGAACTGCAGAAGCACCAGAAGTAGTTTCGAGTGATATTTTGCTGTATTTCAATGTTTTCAGAAAGGAAAATAAAACTGAAATAAAGTGCTGTGCTGTGTGCCAGCCGCAGGCTGAGCACCAGACGGGCCACGGCTCCGTGATGCAATACCAAGCTCGCTGGTCTCTTGGCACCTTCCCAGTGCTCCTGAACTGGGACATGGAGTCACAGCAGTTCAGGTTCAGTAGTGGCAGATCTCTGCAGTGAGCAGAAGGTGAGTGCTCTGCAAACCTTGCCAAGCCAGCAAGATCTGCATTAAACCTCCCTCAGCTCCAGCCTATGTGTGTGTAGCTCTTGGACAGTGACGTGTCCCAATGCAGGGCAAGCTCTTTAAGGCTTATTTGCTGTTTATCTATCTGGGATATGAAAGCTGGCAGCATCAAATTCTGTATCATACTGAGCTGAGTCACTGATAAATGTTGGTTTTTTTTGAGTTTGGCTGTATTTGGCAATCTGTTTTACTGCTTGTCATTTTAAGAGAAAAAGAGCTGGTGCATGGACATACTGAGGATATGAAATATTGCTGTTATGGGTTGAGCCAGTTAAAAATTGCACCAGATCATGTTTATTAGTCAAAAATAGAAGCTCCATTTTATGAAGCATATTGCTTTTCTTAACTGGATATGACAATCAAAAAAGCATGCTCTGCTGGACCAGCCTAAGGCAAATATAATTTATATTCTCAGCCCCTGTAGATTAGGAAACATTATGAGTTTGACAGTTTTCACTGTTTTCTTAAAATGGGAGGAATTTCATTGTCTGCTTCAGATCTGTTTGAGCAGGCAGATCCAGAGAGGAGGTGGGGGCTGGGACTATTATGCTTTCTTATGGTGTTCTTTCTTCCAGCTTTACTCTCAGACATAACACTACTTTTTATTTTAGAATACACCATTTGACGTGTAATTTTATACTTACCCTTCAATATAAAATATTAAAAGGTAGATTATTTTTTATTTTCTACCAGAGTTAGCTATTTAAGTTTGTCTATTTCCTTCAGTTTCCCTTGAAAATATAGGCTTCCTAAAGCATGGTGCCATGGTAATAGAACTGTGCAGCTCTTTAGTCCTGAGCTATGTGTTTTATGTGGATGTTGGTTGTGCTCTGTCTCTTTGTTTTCATTGCCTTGTTAATGAAGGATGTGGAGAATCCCGACTGTACAGGTCTGCTGCAAAGCTGGGAGTTTTTGTTGGATTTGAGAGATAAAAGCAAGTGTAGACTTTATTCCTGGAAAGAGAAGTTCTGTTTGTTTTGCATCTAATGGGAATCCTTCTAGTTCCCCAGAAAAATGGCTGAGAGTCTTTGTTCGTTCAACAACAATGCTTAATTAATACAGTCCTTTATAAAATGTCAGGATTTTTGTCTGCATGGTTGTGCCCACAATCAACAGGCATCTGTGGGGAAGTCCTTGGGCAGGAGATGGGAGGGTTTGGGTCAGGGCAGTCCTTATGCATGACCAGGACACGTAGCACGGGGCAATATCTGATTTACAGAGCTCTGCCTCACTAACACAGAGTTAGAGAATGTGTTTTGAAATGAGGTGTTGAACAGTCCAAGTTTTTTCTGCCTTTGACCATAGTTGTTACTGCATATTACATTTTAATCCTGCATAAAGTGCCTGTGACTTTGGTTGATGTGCACTGTTGTATTAGGTCAAGAGTATCTTTTCTCTTGTCAGGGCAAGCAGATGGCAGCACCAATTAATTAGGCAGTTTGTATTTTTGCTCATTTCCAAAGGTATGATTACCCTCCTGTGCTAGAGCCAGAAGCTGTAGCACTTTAAAAAACAAGAGGCAAATGTAATAAGTTGAACAAAGAAGGGTAAAAAAGGAGGATGAAAGAAGGATTAAAAAACACTGAGAGCATATTTTTCCAAATACATCTTCAAATCACTGTACTGACACAGTTCTGGAGCAATGGGGTGTGGATGTGAAATGCAGAAGTAATTCTTAGTACACTTCCATCCAAGTAAAATAAAACATTTCCATCACCATCTATCTCCTAGTTTCATGGATGGGGGAATTCTAGTTTACTTGAAAAGGGTTTTTTATTTTCTGTGAAGAAGGCACATGGTGTCAGGTGTGTTTGATACCAGGTGGCATTGACTGTCTTCTGAGAGCTTTTACCCTGCCTGAGCAGGGGTTGAACTTCCAGAGGTCTCTTCCAATCTCAGTCGTTCTGTGAAAGCCTGTAGGAAGCTGTAATCTACACATCTTAATGTCTAAATCAAATCAAAAGAGAACTGATAGCAGTCAGTCATCTGCTAAAATCCCAGTCGTCTCAGTTTTTAAAAACTGCACGGGGAATTCTGAGTGCTGTAGATGAGGAAAGATCATGACTTATACAGGGTTATTAAAGGCAATATGAAAGTGAATTGTATGAAACTGATGAGGAGGGAAGTTGCTCAAAGTAAGGAAGGAAAGAGAAATGGAAATAAGCCAATCCTTCATAAAAGGGGTTATTTTATTTTTAGATCAGTCATATATGCTGTAAATACGCTGTTCCGGAAATCTGCTTGGCTTTGTGTTACAGAACACGGAAAGGGTACTCTGGTGAGTTTCCTAAAGTTAGAAAGAAGGTCAGTAGCCTTAATAGCTACCTTGCTGTGCTAAATAAGCAGCTTTTGGTGGCTTTGAAGCTAAAGAGTTGCACCCAAAGAAGCCAAGGAACATAAGGTGAATAGGTGAAATCTATGCATATACCTGCCCTGTCCTATGGGATTCACAGGGGAACATGTGCCTCGAAAATATGGAAACTGTTTTCCTTCCCTAGGGATGTTTTTACCTGTCAGATGTACCATTCTCTGTTATGCAGAGTGCCATTTAAAAAGTGATTCTTTATGTGACTTTCAGGAGACAGTGCTTATTACTCTTGCAAAAAACAAGCCAGAAAATCTTATTCAGATACTTTTGTTTCAAATGTCCCTACTGAGGATTTTTGAGTGTTGCACACTTAATTAATTCCTTTTGTTGCTTGCAACATGTGCATATGTCACATGCATTAGGTTAGAAACAGTTGGTTTCTAATCTAATGCTGGGGAAAAGTAAATATCTGTAAATATTTCTTTAGTAGTTTCTATGTGTTAAGGACAAAAGGTCTGAATATTTCTAGGCTATTTGTTAAATTGAAATAAGCCAATGCTTAGCAGTGAGGTTTGGCTCACAAAACTTGTGCTGTGAAGAACCTCAAATGGTCAGGCAGCTGTGTTCCCTCAAAACTGCACGTATCACACTTGTGATGCAAAAGGGCAGGATGCATCCTACTGTTTTTGTTGGTACCTAATATTGCATGGCTGAATTTAGAATAGTTCATGTAGAGGTATAAAATAATCAGGATTGAAAGAGACTTTTGACATCATCCAGTCCAGCCATCCACCCAGCACTGCCAGTGTAACCCCTAAACCATTTAACCATGTCACCAGATCCAAATGCCTCTTAAACAGCTCCACCTGCCTGAGGAACCTATTCCAATGCCTGATCACCCTAATAGTGAGAAGATTTTTTTTCTCCTCTGAATTTCGCCTGTCTCAGCTTAAAGCCGTTTCCTCTATTCCTCTTACTGCAGGCATGGCAGAGGAGAATGACCCCTCTTCCATCCAGCCTTCTTTCAGGAAGTTGTTGACAGCCATGAGGCCTGAGCCTACTCTTCTCCCGACTAAACAAACCCAGCTCCCTCAGCCGTTCCCATAAGAAATGTTTTACAGACCCTTCATGAGCCTTTTTTCTCTTCGCTGGACACACTGCAGCTCCTCAATGTCCTTTTTAAAGTGAGAGGCCCAGAACTGGACACAGCACTCGAGGTGTGGCCTCACCAGTGCCCAGTACAGGGGAACAGCCACTTCTCTGTCCTGCTGGCTGACCCAGGCCAGGGTGCCATCTGCCCTCTTGNAGCACATCAGCTCAGTGTCTTCTGCACAATTACTGAAGGTGCACTTGATCCCCGTGTCCAGATCATCCACAAAGATGTTAAACAGGACCAGCCCCAGGTGGAGCCCTGGGGGCACCACTGGTGACCAACTGCCCAATGGGTTTATCTCCATTCTCCACAGCACTCTGGGCCCAGCCATCCAGCCAGATTTTTACCCATTGAAGAGTCAACCCAAGCTGCAAGCACTCAGTTTTTCTAGGAGGATGCTGTGGCAGATGGTGTCAAACACTTTACTGAAGTCTAGATAGACCCTGGATAGACATCCATAGCCTTCCCCTTATCTACTAAGTGTACAACCTATTCTCCTTAATCCATGCATTTTTATCTTGAAAGGTGAGCTAGACATGTTCCTGAGGATTGGTGTTGAAGAAATAGATGGCAAATAAAAAGCTTTGTGGATGAGTTTCTAAGAAAGCAAACCAGTATTTAGGCAGCTGATGACCTATGGCTATTTGTCAGTCAGACTGACCAGTGTAGTCTTGTTTTCTCTTTTTCCATTTTCTGTGTTTATCATCTGTTTTCCCCTCCTCTGAGGGAATGGCAAGTGTTGTGTTTAGGCTGTTGGCTGTCTGAAGCTGGAATCCTTTTACATTGTTCTTAAACCACCTACACAGCAGCTTGTTTCATGGATAGCACATCTATCCATGTTATTAATTCACTGCAGCTAAATTATTGAGAGGCAGGTAATGTTTCCTTGTCAATAGGCACTGTTCCATGTCTTCCAGCTGATTTTCTACTGTCAATAAGACTTGAAAAACCAGAAGTAGACTTATGCTATTTGCTGATTATATTGTGACCCAAAATATCAGGAGGTGTTTCTCTTTTTAAGCAAGCATATGCCCAAATTGAGGAGTTTTTGATGGCAGCAGGATTTCTTCATGGAAGAGCTGGCACTTTTAGCTTGCTCTGTGTGCTGTCCTGAATCATGGGATGGATTGTACATACACTCTGTTGAAATTATGCTGTGAACTTATAAGGAGGTTTCAGACTTCTGCCAAAACTGCTCTGCAGCCTGGTTGAGCTTTCTGCTGTGGAAGAGTTTGGCTGGGCTCGAGTTCCAGATGTCACCTACGTCTGGAAGTGTTGCATTTTTTTCTGCATCTAAAGGAAAAAAAAGAAAACATTGCTAAATAGATCTTCCTGTTTCATTACTCTTTGTTGTGCTTCTTTACCTGCAAATCTCAGTGCAATATTAGAGACTAAACTCTTGCTCTGGTCTGAAACCTGAGGAGCTGATTCATGGTAATGCCAATGTTGTGAGCTGGAGACATGGTATTTACTTTCCATAATGTAATTGCTATTACTCTGTGCTAATTGAAACTAGCATGCTTTAGCTTTAAAGTATTCAAGAGTATAAATAGAAAGTGAACCTTCGAACCATAAAATTGACCATATTGAAGTCAACAGTGTAAATATTTGAATTATTGTTTATGCCTGGTTTTGGAGATGTGTCAGATTTCTTGGGCTGGTAGATGCAAAAAGAAAAAAGCTACAGCCTGATCAAAATGCTGCTAAAGTCTCATAAAGTATTTCCCTTTTATTTGGGATGATATGCATTTAGGTTATTCACATGGCAAATCTCATTCAAGACAGTCAGTGAAACTGACTTTCAAATTTATTTATGTTTGTGCTTTTTAACTGTATTTTTATCTGTTAGTTTCAACAGCGTTTGAAAACAATTTGATTGGGTCAACTCTTCTAGACTCCCTCAAAAATCAAGTATTGTGTGTTATATTTTACATATATTAGTTTTCTGAAAGATTGTGGAGATTATCAGAAGTGTGTGCTAATACATGAAGTAATCCCAAACAGATTTAAAATCAGGTCACACATGAAAGCTGTGAGCAAATATGGTATATATATGGTATATATATTTTCAGGTTCTTACCTACAAAAAATTAATGTAAAAAGCAGATAATACTTCTACAAATGACATGATATTTATTCCAAAATGACATACATAAGGGCATTTTTTACTTTGTAGGATAACTGCAATAATTTAAACAGTAGCACACCTATATTAATGCTTGCTTGTCAAGGGATGGTGTTTTCTCACGTGTGCTTTTTAAATACACCATTCTGTTGGGAACTTTCCTGGAATTAACTTTAAAGATGTGATTTAAGTTACCCCTGACATTTTTTTCCTTACATATTTTCATCTGGTAAGTATTGAATTGTATAGCCCTGTCAAACAAATAAATGTTTAACTCGTTCCTAGAAAACCATTCTTTTTCCAGAGAGAAGCAATTGGCTTCCTAATAATACTGCTTCTTGGGTTTTTTGTATTTTAAATAGAACTTAGAAACTGTGGGTGAAGTCCTGGCTGTGGTAAAATAATTGGAGATTTAAGTAATAATATCAAAACTTTATCCTTTAAATAATGAAACAAGAGAATCAGTCAGTGAATGTGTTTTCTCACTTGCAGCCCTTGCTCTGGTCTTGCCATATGTGCCTGCCTTGCAGGTGTAGTAGTAAAATCTGTTTTCCATGCAAAACTTGTGTTACTTAACTTTATATGTCTGGTATATAGAAGCAGGCATGGACTTTAAAATACCTACTAAACAATCTGTAATATACTATATTCTCAAGTAATTAGACTTTCCTGCATCTGCCAACTATAGGAAATGTTCAATTTATTTTGGCAGATTTTATCTTTTTTTTTTTTTTTAAAGTAAAATAGTTTGTGCTTCAACTTCAGTCTTGGCTAAATGCAGCTGAAACAAATAAATTGAAATTCTTTCTTTTAAGTTATTATATTGTTTGAACTTGAAAGCACTTCCTGACATTTGTTACTGTGGCCTCTACTTAAAGGAAAAGAAGAAATCTGCATCACAACACTCTGAGATAATCAAGCAATTGTTTTATTCATGCATCAAGCAAGGGAAGTAGTAGGAGACAGAAAGTCTTACACTGCTATTTTAAAGAAATACAGATCCTTTTGGATTAATATTGACTGAAAATTTTATAAAGTACAATTTCTGTTGCCCTATAGGGTACTGTAGTACAGCTGTGACAGATAATAGATCACATTCCATTTTAGTACAAAGAAGATGCTCTATTTATGATTATGAGTCTGTAAAAGACAAAGCCAGCCTGCCTGTTGAAACTTTGCTATGATAAATCCTTAAGCAAAGGGACCTTTTGTCCTCTACCTTTATTTTATGTAAAGTAATTCACTTCAAGTTTGAGACTGTTTCTGAGTAGCTTTAATTTTTATTTATTTTTTTAAAC
>WBNQ01000874.1:10491-33376 GCA_013401375.1 Spizella passerina | reverse complement strand
AAAAATGATGGATGGTGTCCTATGCTAAGAATAATTGGGAAAGAAAAGGTTTCCTGGTATTCAAGCAACTCCTGAATACAGAATTTATTTAATTTACATATAAATACCTTCTTAATGAGAAGGAATTAAAATGATGGGGGAAGATTATAGAGAAGTAAAAAAAATGCTTTAATGAAATACTAGAAGATGCTGAGGTCATGTGTTCCATGCACACACATCACTGTGGGGGGTTTAAATCTGTTGCTACCACAGAATATGGGTTTAAATTAATTTTGCCTCTTGCCTTATGCCACTGATAGCTCATTATAGAGGTATTAATGATGTGCAAGCTTGTACATTGGACCATTGATATGGAATTTGTGCCAAAGGCTCCATCGTTTGTCCATCCATTTATATTTTTATCCAGGCACGTACACACTGGCACACACAGGAGCTGAGCCCAGGAGAGAGCACAGATTTGGGATTGAGCTTATTTGGAGCTTCAAAGTTCAAGCAAGAGGGAATTAAAGACACAGTTTTGTTTTGCTCTGTGCTATTTTTCAGTGGCATTAGGCAGCTGGGACAGGAAAATGCTTTCCTCTTTTCTTTCCATATTTGGTTGAGGTTTTCAACCAGCAGTCCAAGAACAAAAGTGAGGGTTAATTTTATTCAGCAAACCATAGTTTCATTTTGGGCAGCCTGGCAGAAATGTCTCTCTGGGCTGATCAATGAAAATAGTTTCTTAATATTATTTTCACAAAAAATAGCCAGAGTTTAAAAATATATTTGAAACATTTTTGCCTTTTAACATAATCATGAAAAGAAGCAATAGAAATAATTAATACTTATATTACCTCTTATACAATTTCAATGATAAATTTTGATTAATAAAATATTTTGGGAAATGATGTATCAAGAAAGTCTATTTCTTGCTTTGAGACTGGAATAAAAGAGAACAGAAAGCTTAAAAAATCAGAGGTGAAAAATAAACATTTGAACAATAGCTAGATATATATAATCTATATCTTTACTATATATATGTATAACTATAGGTAATAGTAGGGCTATTACCTTTACTTTGTGTTACTTTTTCCTGCAGGTTAATTGAAAAACTAAAGGTAAGAATGACTGCATGGGGGAAACAGGAGTTTTAAGATCTCTGCTGTTTCTCTTAGGTTGATGAAGCAGCGCTTCTGAAACGCCACAAGCAGGGCTGGCTGATGGAGATCTCCAACAACCTGGACCACTGCATTGCTCGCCTTAGGTAGGACTTGTAACCCAGCTCTTCTCATTCCAGGTCTGCTTTGGAATGTGCATCCAGCTTCCCAAGCTGCAGCAGCCTTTATTAGTGACTACTAATGCTGCACATCATTTGTACATGTTAAACGTGTCTTCGTTTAGTTTCATGAATATGCATGGAGCAATTACAACTAATGCTACACTTGCAGCATCACTCAAGCTTCGTGGAATCCGTGATTAACAATTATGTAAATGTTGAAAGATTTGTTTCTGAGATGAGTGTTGAAAACAACATACAGCCTTGTTTTTTTTCTGTGTTTGATTCTGTGTGTGATTTGTACATTTCAAGATAGAACAAGGTACATTTTCTTCAACCAATCTTTTATTATTTTCTAGAGAAGCAAGAAAGAATAAAATTGCCCTCAGTCTGGGTTACCATGGGAATGTGGTAGATCTGTGGTAAGTAATATGAATGGATAATGAGTACATTAATGCTCTGGCACTTTGGTCAATGTGGAATTAGTTCCCAAACTTGGAAGAGACATTAAGTATAGTGCTGAGTACATTACTCTAGATGCTCATGAAAATGTGCTGTCTGAAGGGAGATCTTCACCCTTGTGTTCATTTTCTGTCCTCCCTAGGGAGAGGTTGGTGCATGAGCTGGACACAACAGGAGAGCTGCTGGTGGACCTGGGCTCTGACCAGACCTCCTGCCACAACCCATTCAATGGGGGGTACTACCCAGTGCAGCTCAGCTTTGAGGAGGGGAAGCAGCTGCTCTCCTCCAACCCAGGGAAGTTCCGGACACTGGTACAAGAGAGGTGAAGGTTTTGATCTCTCATCTTCCTAACCTTTGCATTTAGCTGCTCTTCAAGCCATGCAGTCAGGGGGTACAGCCCACCGCTGGAAAGAAAGGGTAATTTGGGCAGTTTGGGCCAAGGTAGAGGCCAGAACAGTGATGTTCTGTTTTTCAGTTTTTTCTCTGCTTTGTGCACTACTTAAACTGTTCTGCAGTTTTGTGCAAGCTGGTTGTTGTTACCACCTTCCATCCCCAGAGCTGGCTGTGTTGCTTGGCTGAAAGATGTGGCACCTCTTTGCTATTTAAATTTCCTCAATGACTGTAAATCCCTTCAGGATTTGAGGATACCAGGTGCTACAGAGAATAAAAGCATCTCAATTGATGTCTTCTGGGTTTATGTCTGAATTTATCTGGGGTCTTTCCATTCCCTCTGTCTCCTCCTACTCCCATGCCTTTGGTTAGTTAATGATATTATCCTTTTTCATATTTCATCAAGAATAACTGTTTCTTTCTTTATTTCAGTCTGAAGAGGCATGTGGCTGCCATTAACAAACTAGCTGATAAGGGCATGTTTTTCTGGGATTATGGCAATGCTTTTCTCTTGGAAGCTCAGAGAGCTGGTGAGTAGATCCTGGAGTTGTAGGCAGAAACAAGAACAATCCTGCATTCATCTTCCCAGTTGTGTATGTTAACTAAGATAGGGTTGGCCACTGTAATTCTAATCTTTATTCCTTCTTTCTCTCTTGTTCTTTGAGACCCCTGGCCCTCCCTGTCTGAGATACAACCTTCATAGGATCTTGTGTGCAGTCTGGTTTTGCATTTTATAGTTTTCCTCCATCAAGTGGCTAACTATTAAAATTCTTTTATAGGTGCTGATGTTGCAAAAAAAGGAGCAAATAAGACAGAATTTCGATATCCTTCCTATGTTCAGCACATCATGGGGTATGTTGGGCAGAGTTGGGAATATGCTGAGTACCTTGTGCCTCCCTCTGTTCAGAGGCAGAGTACTGCAGAGATTAGTGCAGACTGACAGTGATCTGCAATGATAAATGATCAAAAGGAGGCAACAGCAGTAGAAAAATGGCTCTCACAAGTGTCATGCCAGAGTTAGTGTAGGATAGCCATTGTCAAATCAACACTCTTCACTCCTTTACGTGAGTAGCTGCATTTTGTCTTTGCATGACTTTTCCTTAAGCAGTTCTGCTCAAGAAGAGCCAGGTCACAGCCTCAAATTGTGACTAGAGGCAACTTCACTTCTAGGTGCTAAAAGCTGAGGACTTGTCTCTTCAGAGCAGTAGAGATCAATCCAAATCATCCAAGCCTTATATGTGCCCTGAAGTTAGAAGCATGATGGAAACAGGACACTCCTCTGCCCGTGTCACCAGCTGTGCCTCTTGCCCACACTGTACATGCAGCTTGTGGAAACAGCTGAGCTCAGCAGATCTGCTCAGGGACTGGATTTATAGCTCATTTTCCTCTGACTCATGCTTAGCTTGCCTATGCCATGTGAATAAGAGCCTGAGCACAGGGTAAGGCCCCAACCAGATTAGATCTTTTCTTCCGGCCCTCAAGCGAAGCGTGTCCCACTATTGTACATAAACAATGTGGACAGCAAATGAGTCTGGGCTCAGGCACCTGCTCAGAACCTGCCCTTGTCTGACAGTGCAGATGCACTCAGGGTTAGCCTGGGTTAAGGACACACAGACCAGGCAGCAGGGAGAATATATTTGATGAAACAGAGTGAAAGCTGCAGTTCATCTGATGATGCACTTGATTGAACTGTCCAACATGACTACCAGAATTCTGGCCTGACTATACTTCTATATACCAATGGATGGCTGCATGAAGCCCCACTGTTTAATTTCTCAGCTAATGGTCCTTGATGCTTCTGTTTAGATTAGTGCACTGAAAATGTTTCAAATTCTTCTGTCTCCAGCTAATGAAAGAAAGAGCACTGCTAGCAGCCAGGATAAATAAGGAAAGAATTTCAACTATCTCTTAATGAAACATGTTCTCTTCCCAGGGACATTTTTTCCCTGGGATTTGGGCCATTCCGCTGGGTTTGTACCTCAGGTGACCCACGGGACCTTGCTGCCACTGACTCCATTGCCATGGCAGTGCTGGAGGACTCCATCCGCCAGGGAGGTGAGGCATCATCCCACACACCCCTGGGGGCTTTGGAGAGAACAGGAAACCCAGAGTTGGAATGTGTGCTAGATTTGGCTGAAAACATGGAAAGCAGGGTCTTCAGGTTCCATGTAAGCAGGAAGTCTTGCTGCTGCCTAAACTCCTAGTAGAAGTGTAGCCTGAACAGAAAACCACCAGGGATGTTGATCCCAAAGCAATGTTGGCTAAGAGCTTTTCTATTTGTTACAGGTGTTTTTAAACTTTGTTGCCTTGAAACCTTAAGGCAATCAGTATTTTTCAGCATCAGGTCTCAAAGAGTAATTTAAGGAGTCAAATTGCTTTGCCCCTGTCTCACAGGTAAATGAGGCATGAAAACCCAGGGAGGCTTTCAAGATGTTAGCAAGGAGATCAGTGACAGGAAACCCAGGTTTCCTGGGTGTGGTGCTCCATCCAGTGTCATTTTTTTGTGATTACAATTTTGAGATCTTTTTTGTCATTTGTTAATAGATTGACAGCTATTTCTACTGACTGGTGGAACCAGTTTGGAACACCTGCATGGCTCTGTGTGCTGCTCTAGGATCTGGGAATTGCACTCTTCCACAGCCCTGAAACTGGGCTATTGCTGATATCCCCTGCTGATGAATGGAACTGAGACAAAGCTAATTTTGTGTCAGCAAACATTAATCCTGGTGTCCCAGGATGGAGAGGAAGGCCCTACACCTTTCCCTACCTTTGCACTTACCAGACAGCAGGGTCAAAGCCTTGTCACTGTCCCCAAGCACTGAAATCCTCAGCTCTTCTGTTTTGAGGCACCAGATTTTGAGCTTTCCAGAATCCAAAACAGAATCCTTGAATTCTGAGGAATTCTTCCAGATCAAAAGGAAATGGATCAGAAACCCAAACCATATTTTGAGAACAAGAGCACAATAATTTTTTCCCTGGTAATATTGAGATACTTGTTGCTTTTTTTCAAGAAAGACATAGAAATACAAAGAGAAGTGTGGAAATTTTGAATGCTCTCCTGTTTGTTCAGGAACAATAAGCACTGGGAGAACCCTGGGTGGTATTTTGGTAAAGGATATATCCTGTTCAGATGTCTTTCATTTGGAATAAAACTACTCTTATCTTCCCAAGATGTAAGGCTGGTGTCCAGCCTCCTTTTCCCTCCAAGAGGTGAATTATTGGTACAGTGGGTCTGACCTTGCAAGGTCTTTGGTTCTGTCTACTCTCCTGATCTTTCCTTAGGAGTCATGAGTTGCATTTAATGCAAAAGCAGCACATTGCAATAACCCAGAAGTGCCTACTCTGTTCTGTGGGCATTGAAGCTTCCATGTTTTTAAGCCTGGTCTCTCGGCTTTATTGAAGGGAGGGTGAAATCCATTACTGTACTGCTGGATCTGTCTTCAGAAATCTGCAGTAATTTTTCTGCCATGCACTGCAGATTCCAGAAATCTTCTCTCAGGACTGAACCATTCTATGACCTTTGGATGGTTTGCATTGCAAGGCTGGGAAATGAATCAATTATTCTGTGTACAGGAGTATGTGGGTGTTTATATAGATGTAATGTAAACCTGGGGAGAGAAATCTCTTGCACAAACAAAAAGCATTGAACAATTGCTTGTATATTCTTAATTTAAATGGAAAAAATTGCATATAAAAAATCCCAACAGGTGAAAACAGGCTCAAGGGCAAGGCTACTATTTGATTTGTTGTTAAATTTTACAGGACAATGGGAATATGACTAATAAAGAAAGAAAAACAATTTGATCAGAAAACAGACATTCATGCATACATATTCTTGAATAATCCACTTGCAATCCACTTTTTATGAGGCCTGGGTTTGCACCAAATTTTAGGGTCTGGAAAGCTTCACACACATACATATCTGAAATCTGAGCCTACCTTTGAAATTTATGAAAGAATCTGTTCTACAAACTTAGTAAAATCTCCATAGAGCTGAACTCTGTTGCATTCCAAGTCTAAGATTTTAACTTGGCCTTCAGTCCACTGTTAACCATTCTTCTTTTGTGTAGATGAATTTCTTTCAGATTTTGTGAGATTTATGTAATTTTATTATCTGCTTCTACTTCTAAGCTACCTGATCTTTTAAAAGGGCCTTTGCATGAGAGATGCAGCACTGATGACTGGGGTGTAACTTGGCTTTAGGACCTCTGGGGTAGTTTGAAGGTTGAGCTGATGCAGAACAATGTAAATCTTTCTAAGGGAGCCAGTCTCTTTGCTCCTTGGGACAATTCCTCTGGGTACACAATGCTTTTCAGTATATTTTAAACCCTAGGTGTGTACAAGGGCCTATGAAATACCAGAAGCAATATAATTGCTTGCCTGACTCCAAATCACATTGCTGTTGGGGTGGGAAGGTGGAGGCAGCAGTTTAGCAAATGAGATAGATGGAGTTACTATGAAGTTAAAGTCTTTCTAAAAAAAAAATTGTGAGTTTTTTTCAATTGCAGGAAATAAGACTAAATAAAAGGGAGTATTCCTCACTTCCCCAGGGATAACTGATGAAATCCAACTGCTTATTGGGGCTGGCTGGAAGGGACAGATGTGCTGTGTTGGGATAGGTCCTTGTAGCCAGTATTCTCATCTGACTTCTCTTCTGTAGATCTTTTCCTCTGTCAGATCTTTTCTGTAAGTCTGTGCACTGTGAAGTATAAAATATGCTGTGTTCTCTGATAGAGCTTATAAAAGTGATAGAAAAGAACCCATTCTCTGATGTTTTGGTTTTGTTGGATTTTTTTAGCTATATTCCAATGAACTCCCATTACACATCTATGGTAACCGAAGTGAACAGTGCCCATCACCTTCTGGAGGCTGCTTCCCTAAAGCTTCTGAGTGGCAGCACAATCCTATTAGGACAGCACTAGCAGCTGTTTCATCTTTCACTCCCTGCAAAGTGAAGTGCTGACATGTTAATCCTCGCTGCAGAGTTTAGGAGCTATCACTTGGAGCCAGCCCCCCGAGCACTGACAGGTCTCCTTAGGATCATTAAAGCTCTTGGTATGGAAGGCCTGCCTCTGCAGAAATGAGCATATTTTCCATTTCCCTTAATGTGTTTAACACAGGTTCAATGTGAGCTTCTTACACTTTCCTTTTTCTAGTTTTACCCTGCCTAACTGCTGTCACACTGCCTAGTGCAGCAGCCCTAGCCCAATAACTCTTCTCAGGGACAATTTCAAGTTAGCAGTGTGCAGTTTCTCCAGCTTGACTTTGAAACATAAGTTATCTGTCTGTTATAATTTGCCATGAAAAGGGGTGAGAGCTGGAGAGTAACAGAGAACATTCTGTCTTGGCATCTGCAGAGATGATGGCCTTGGAGCTCCAGGGCATGAACAGGTCCCTATGCTGTCCCTCAGCTGAGCCCTGGGAGCTGAGTGTGACTCTCAGGGTAAGGCACTGTGACACAGCTTAGCCTACAGAGAGAGAGCTTACAGACAGTAACTTCTTCAGGCCTGTAACCCCATCTGAGCTGTAAAACCTCCTAAATGAGGACCCCAAAACACGTCTATCCCATTACTTACCCCTTATCCCTTTTGTGACTCACTACAGATGGTGCTGTGCCTCTGGAGGCAGCTGATTGTAAAAATTGTGAGTTTTTTTTGACTGATATGTGTCATGTATCTGACTGATATGTGCCATATTTCACAGTCTTTCACTTGAAATATATTCTTGTTCCTTTTTAGTTTGGCTGATTGAGATAGAATGAGACAGATATAAATGAAAAGAGAAGCTGGAGAATGCTAACATACATAATTGTCTTCTTAGGTAGCATATACATCTAAGCAAGGTGTAGGCTGGATTTATATATAAAATAACCCCTGCATAATAAATTTTCCTGTGCGGTTTTTGCTCCATAGAAATGTGAGGCAACAAGCCTCTTTGTTGGATAAAAGACCTCTGTTTTATCTTGGTACAAAAACATCCAAGGACCACGTTGTGCAGAGTAACTGCTGTGCTGTAAATCTGTGTCCCAGATACGGTGTCCATTGGTGTAACTTATTCTCGAGTGTGTGTTGCAAGCTGCTTCTGAGAATTTCTGCTGGCTGCCTCAAAGGAGTTATTCACTATGTGGTACAAGACTGGATTGCAGTACCCAGTGTCATGGAGTTTGATGAAACAGCTAATTGAACAAAGATTAGTAATAGATTGGCATTTAGTAGGCAGTAAAGCAGGTGACCAAAAATGGACAGTACATATAAACCATATTTCATTTCAATGTAGTTTGCTGAAGATCCCAATGGAGTTACCATTCCAGCTGTGCCCTGAGGGGCATCTTGTACCTTTCTCTAAATACAAGAAGCAGTTGCTGCATCAGCTGCACAGAAAACTTAATACAGTATTTCCTATATGCATGCTTGTATATGAGAGCAGAATGTGACTCCCTAGTGCTGCCAGATGAATTAAAGTAAATTTAGAACACATTGCATTAATTTTCAAGCTGTATTTTTCCTTGTTTTCTCTCCCAAGTGAGCACATCTGTGAAGCAGCAGTACCATGACAACATCCGCTGGATTCGGGAAGCTGGCAGGCACAGCTTGGTGAGTGCACAGCCTCCTGCAGCAGATGGGCTGCTCCTGGAACTGAGTGCTGGGGTGAAAAGCAGGCATGGACAGGAATGGAAACACAGTCTGTAATTCTTGGGGCTGACAATCGAAACCCCTCTCTTCACAGCAGGATTTTAGGATGAGCTGAAGCAGCTCTTTCCCTTTACTTCCTCATCTGGAAATATTAAAATAATCCATCAATATCTACTCTTATATCTGGAGTGAAACATATCTGTGATTCACCCACCACCTCTCTTTCACAGTGCTATTCAAAATACTCCTGTTGGCATTACTGTAGACCAAACTCCTCACAGGTGCACTTCCCAAACCCTTTCCAGAACAGGAGCCAGGGCTGAAGAGCTGCCATCCTTCTGCCCTGTGGGAAGCAGGACACCAGTGGATCATCCTTTGGTTTCCTCTTTGGGCAGGCTCTCCCTGTGAAGCCAACAAGTGATGCTGTAGAGCTCATTGTGCTCTCCCAGTCTGGAAGCACAGCAGAGCTGTGCAGGACAGATGTTCCTTGCCACATTTCATTTCTCTTCCAGCTCACCATCACCAGTTCCAAACCTCTGCTTCTCAGCTGTTGGGATTTGTTGATAGGGGGATTATAGCCTAGCAATCAGGTTAAATTAAAAAGTGGAATTTACTGGGCAGTGGCAACTGAATACAGAAATACATCTTATGGATTGTGTGAGTGAAGATAAAACTAAGTTCAAAGAGGGTTTTTAATTTTTTTTCTGGAAACTGGATGTTGGTGAAGAAATAATCTGCACTTTCTTCTATGGAAGGAAAGGGGTCACTCCTGTGACTCCATTCATCTGGGACCTGAAGATAAGGCAGTGGCAGAGAACCTTATCCCTCTGTCATTCTTCTTTTCCAGGTGGTTGGCTCTCAAGCCAGAATCTTGTATTCTGATCAGAAGGGTCGTGTGTCCATAGCTGTGGCTATTAACAGAGCCATTTCTGAAGGGAAGATTAAGGTTTGTCTCTTTTGTCTTGATATGCTCTGCTAATTGAGTTTAATATCTGAGGCTGGGGAGGCAGGTGGGAAAGGAGAAAGCTTCAAGCACTGAGAGCAGCAGATGTGTTTGTCATTTACATGGGGCCAGTTCGTGTTAGAGCTCAGTCCTCTCTGCCTGCCACCACTACTGTGCTCTGCCACAGGAGAGAGGTGGGTTTAGAAACTCTGAACTTGTGTTTCATGATAAGACTGTCTAATTTTCTGTTTGGGCACCTACAAGCACAACATATCATTCTGTGATTTGCAGAGAGAACAAAGCAGGGACTGTAACTCCTTAGCAGGGCCCCAGATATGAAGGCTTAAGCCAGAAGTGAATTGAGCAGATAATGGTCCTCAGTAGCAGTGTCAGTCTGAAGGATTCCACTGTCTTCTCCTTGGCTTTTTCCAGGCTCCAGTGGTCCTCAGCAGAGACCACCACGATGTCAGTGGGACTGACAGCCCTTTCAGGGAAACATCCAACATTTATGATGGATCAGCCTTTTGTGCAGGTCAGTGCAACAGCTGAGGCTTGTCTGCCTGGGCCAGCAAGGAAATGGCTTTAAAACAGAAATAGCTTTTTTTTAATGCAACATTTTTAAAATGTTTTTGTTTAAAAACACCCTTTAATCCCAATTAATCAGATTTCCTGAGAAGCTTTGTGGGATTTAACAATACAGACATGAATGTGGAGCTGGTTACATGGGAGAGGTCCTGAACACTGCTGGAAATTCCATGAAAATGCACCAGATATATCTGAATACAAATGGAGAGCAGTCTCAGAGGACTGTATCTTCTGTTTGATTTTAATTTGGAATCTCACTATTTCAAACAGGTGATTTGATTACAGCCTGATTTCCTTGGAATCCACAAACTCAAAATCAGATCTCTCATAATATCTTGCTGAAAGCAAAGAGGTTCACAGCTGTTTTCATTCCAGTGCCTGAGGACTCAAGAAAAGTCTGGAGTTTCTGAAAGGAACTTTTCTGGTCATGAGGCAATATTGATAGTAAAGGCATAAGAATAAAACCAGGGCCTTGCTGCTCACTTAAAGTCTGACTATGGGCAAATGTAGATTTGCTCTACAAAAGGAGCTTTTAAATCTGCACAAATGACCTGAGCTAACCAGACTCTGCTTTTCAGTTTGTGAAGCCATCTTTTAGAGAAATAAACCCCAGAAATGTCAGGTTGGAGACTTGAAAAAATGGATAAAGCACTAAGCACTTTTTAATCCTAAATCTTCCTCAATTTTCCATCTGTAAAGTGGAAATTAGGGTAATAGCTCTACCCCGTGGTGTTTCTCTATGTCAGGAGCTGACAATCACAAAGAGGTGTGAGATTGGAGGATCTGCTGCTGTAGAAGGAGAAATTATGATAGAGGAAGCTGAGCATATTGAATTGCTTCCATTATGGGAATTCATAATAGAACCAAATTATGGCTCAATTTCAAGGAGAGAAGTTCCCTGTTAACTGGATTTCCTGGTGAAATGAGGCTTTTAACTGTGTCCATCAGTGCCACTTCAACACTTTTTGAGCATGTTGGCTGGTTCTAATAGAGCAAATAGATGCCTTGAATAGTGTTTGTTTCTGACAAGCTGAGAGAAAGTGGTGCGGCTGCACAAAGAACAGAAATTCAAAGTAATGTCTCCATCTTAGCAACAGAAGTAATCACCAGGCAATGCCCTCAGAAGAGGGCAATAGAAACAAGGCTTGCTAAACCCCATTGCTTATCATGCTTTGTGGTTTTCTTTGCATTTTGTGATTTATGTGATCCATCTGCCTTCTTCAAGAGCTTATCTAAAGCCTGTTGGCCACTGATATCACTGGTCTTTAGAACCCAGCTTAAATCTGTTTTACCACATGAGCCTCTGGAGGCAATAAAAGAACATCATAGTCTTCCTCTCTCCCATTTTAACACAACTTTTGAGCTGGTTTGGGAGAAATTTGCTGCTCTTTAACACACAGGACATTTCCAGAATGTTTGTCTCATTTTGTTTCAAAGTACCTCAGCCTGATGGGTCATTGCTGCTCTGCAAGGTGTATTTCAGCACAGGCATTTGCAGCCAGTGACCTTTATCAAAGCCAAGGAGCAGCAAGTTATTGCATTGTTAGTTCACTCCTTGTCCAAGCTCCACTCTTATCAGGCCAGTGGAGAGGAGAAAATCTGTGCATTATAGAGGATGGTGATTCAAATCTCTCCTATTCAATCTCGACAGCACTGTAATTATGATAATTGCATTCTTAAAGTGACATAATGTCAGATAAAAGATGACATAATGGGGCTTTTGAAAGGGTTTAACATAGATTAGCACACAAGTAAACTCATTTTTCCATCAGGCGCATAACTGTGGGTCTGCAGATGTGGCTGGTGGGGATATCATTGTTTTTTTCTTGTTTTTCCTGTTAAAAATATGGCAAACTAGGTATTAAATCTTTCCTGAATTGAATCTGGATGTTTTCAGTAAATTTTACTCTTATTCTGTGGGTGCACCTCTTTCCACCTCTCTGGATATATGCTTTAACACAAACTGCAGTGAGCATACAAAATTCTAGTGAACAATTCAGTGGAAATCATGCATCAATCAAATAGTATTTGTTTGTTAAATTATATTTCTTTGGGGTTCTTTCTAGACAAACTTTCTTTGTGGTTTCAGCTGTTCCTGCTCAGGGTAAAAGTCCGACATGTTCAGAGAATTGGGGTGGATATAATTTTCATCCCAACTTTGTCCCCAAAATGCGACTCCTTAGCTTTAGGCTGCCTCTCTGCACAGGGCTGAAGTAACTCTGCTTTAACACAAACTGCAGTGAGCATACAAAATTCTAGTGAACAATTCAGTGGAAATCATGCATCAATCAAATAGTATTTGTTTGTTAAATTATATTTCTTTGGGGTTCTTTCTAGACAAACTTTCTTTGTGGTTTCAGCTGTTCCTGCTCAGGGTAAAAGTCCGACATGTTCAGAGAATTGGGGTGGATATAATTTTCATCCCAACTTTGTCCCCAAAATGCGACTCCTTAGCTTTAGGCTGCCTCTCTGCACAGGGCTGAAGTAACTCTGCACATCAATCTGAAAATATTTCAGACTTCTGAGAACTGCAAGGTGTGTAGTGTTCCAGGTGTCCTGCCCATTTTGAATCCACACACCTGGATGTGTCCAGCCTGTTCTCCCATGACCGAGGTACCCCAAAGGAGTGCATTCTATTTCTCTCCAGCCTGAAGTATCTCAGAGCTGAAGAGTGGCAGCTCCTTCAGCTGTATGGGAGCACAAATGCAGGAATCACCAGCACCCTCATAACCCACATTGTAAAACTGGCATTTGTTGCCTCTAAAGTCAGGGCAGAGTGGGGGACAGATCTCTCTTACCTGTTCCTCCCAGGACTAAGATGTTCAGTGTGTGTCGCATTCACATTTTCTGAAAAATCCCTTTGCCCAGGATTTTTCTCCAAGGAAGCTGGAAGCCTCAGAGAAAAAGGAAAACAATTCTTATCTAATTTGCTTCTCCTGTGTTTTGCTCATGTGGAATGTGTCTGGAGATTGTTTACCCACAGGTGATTGTTTCACTGGATTCTGGTGTGGGTTGTTTTGCCTCTTTGGTCAAGCAGTGCCAAGCTGTGTTAGGACTCTGNGTTGGTGGGAGGAGGGAGAGCACAGCACACAAATGAGCATGGCCCATGGGCAGTAACCCCTTTGCTCTCCCCCCAGACATGGCAGTGCAGAACTTCGTGGGAGACGCGTTCAGAGGAGCCACCTGGGTCGCACTGCACAACGGGGGCGGCGTTGGCTGGTGAGAGCTTGTTTGTGTTCCTAAAGCTGGGCCCTGAATCCTGCTCCTACTGCTCTGTGTGTGTGTGGGGAGGAGAGGCAGAACTGCTGAGATGTGTGGTACCAGAGGAGAACTCTCTTGTGATGGAGGGAAGGATGGGCTTGGAACCAAGGACTGAAAGGACAAATTATAAAGCCAAGTATGCAGTTGTATGACTCTTTTACTAATTAATGCTCATATGTCCAGGAAAAATGTTTTGAACACTGGCCACAGCACAGTTTGAAGAACTTAATTTGATGGACAAGGACAGTCTGCTGTGGTCTTTTTTTCCAGCATTGTCTTCACACAGGCACAGCCAGAGTGTCATTGGATGAATTGTGTTCAGGTCTCCTCTCAAGCTGTATTTAAACCTGTGACCTTCTTAGGACCCCAAAGAAATGCTCCTGTGCTGCAGTGCATGAGGGGTTATTGAGACAAACCAGCTCAGGTGCCAGCAAACCCCCAGATTTTCTCTCCCTGCTCGTGCCCAGTAGCATTAAAGACCACAGCCAAGTAAACACCTCCTTCACTTGACATGCAGAGCTAAGGCAATTGCCTAGACTGAAAAGTAGAGTGAAAAATATTTTATATGGAGATGGAAACTAATCTCCATCTGCCACTGAAAGGCTACCTGGGTTGGCAGAGCTGCAGGAAGTGGGAAAGCCTGGCCACACTGCAGTCTTTATTTCTGGTTTGTACTTTCCAGCATATTCCAGCCAAGCCATTTTACAGTCATGTCTTCATTTGGTGGTGTCAGCAGTGAAAAGAGACACAACTCTCTGTTGAATACTGTGGTGAACCCCCTCACACTTCCCTGTTTCAAACAGTGCTGGAATATGCCAAAAACAGCAAGCCAAAGAACTTGTAGCAGATGTTGTCCTCAGAGGCATTTTATGGTAATTAATTGTTGTTCATCTGGATGAGCTGAATCTAGAAAATAACCCTTCAGGTCTGTTGGAGAACTCCCTTGCTGTACTCTTAATTCCTTTGATTTCTGTGACATAAATACTGCATAGAAGGGTGCAAGAGAGCAAAACTGAACAGTGGGAAAAGAAAACTTTCTGAGGACTTAAGCACATGGAGTGAAGATTTTGCCTTTGCTGATTTAAAGGATAAGGACCCACAGTGATGATTTCATTCACAATTTTCATAATTCTGAATGGAAAACACATACCAGAATGTCTTTCTATTCTGGTCATCTCAGTCTGAGGCTCCAGACGTAGCAGCAGACAAGTTCTGTCTTAATTTCCTCACCTGAGTTTAACCTTTTAAAATATCTGCTTATGAAATACAAGCAAAGCAAATCACTTTTCACAACGTGTTGTGCCAAGCACTTGGGATATTTTTACGATAATTATAATTATTATAATTGCTAAAATAATTGCTTATGCCACAAATGTTCTGTGCATAAAAGATGCTTAATTCAAAGGATACAAATGATCCTATTCCCTTCTGGTCTCTCTAAGGCCAATCCTCTCAGGACACTTTTAGCCCTCTCTGCCATTCAAAGACAGCTTGGCTGAATGATGAGACTGCCCTTAGCTCTAGAAAGCTGGCCCTGACCACACTGCAATTTCAGTTTGCTGTTTCAGTTACTGTTTAGTTGTTTTGTAACTGGAGTTACATCATTAAAAGAAACTTTGCCCCAAGACAGAGCAGATTTATCCTGTAATTTATGTAATGCATCAGAAAATTAGTGTGTGGCTATTCAATGAAATCAAAATATCTTGGGAAAAACAGGGTTTGGTTCTCCTTTTTGTCATTTCCTATGGCTGCTTGGGGGCTGAACAGTATCTGCTTGCCTTGTTCTTGGAGCAGCACAGCCCTCTGTGATTAAATTGCTGTGCCTCAGTGCAGAAAGCAGGGCCTGGAGATCAGGTGTGTGTCTGCAGAGCCTCCACGAGCCCCCGTGCTGAGGCTCAGCTGTGGGGACCATGTGGTGTCACTGGAGCTCCTGGCCTGGAGAGCCCCAGAGCCAGGCCAGGCAGGGGCTCTGCTTGGCTCAGCTCAGGTGGCACCACCTGCCTGGTGAAAGGCTGCACCCCTTTGCCTTCTGAGGAGACACAGGAGTAATATAAAGGTGGCAAAAGAAGGAAAACAATCCCCAGCCATAAAAAATTGCTTTCTTCACCTGGAAAACATAGATGCTTTTAAGTTTTTGACCCTGTTTTGCTTTTTCTCCGGAGCACTAAAAATCCACCTGACTTTGCTGTAAAGAAATCTCTATGTCTTTGATAAACTCTTTTTGTCATCAGCTGGTTTGGAAATGTGAAAGTGAAAGTTTATATATATTTATAAACAAAAGTACATGTGATTAGAGTGAACTTTGCCAGTTGTTATTGGCAAGGTTCTGCCCTGGGAATTCAGAAATGAGTGATTGCACTGTGTTTAGCTGCCAGTCCTTCCTGCAGAGGCTGGGCTTGCCTGGAGCTGCTGGCAGATCCACTGTGTCTTCCCTTTGAGACTGCACAAGTGCCTTTTACATGCTTTATTTTCTGTAACAGCCTTGTGGGAGAAACAAGAAAGGCAGGATTAATATTTATTTAGCTGGAATCTGCATCACATGTACTTTGGGAGAGACTTAAGATTAACATAGTCTTGACTATAATTACAGCAAATAACTGTTATTCATTTTTGCTGCATGTTTGTTTGCAGCAGAATGTTTATTAGCACAGAGCCTGGATAACCTGTAGTAACAAAAAGGCAGAAGCAATTTCAGAATCCATCTGCACTGTCGACAGTGTGACATCTTGATTGTGAGAGAGGCCTTGTTTTCTTTGATCATCTTAGGAGGAGACATCTGGAAATTATAGGAGGTAGCTTAGGTCAAAATGCCACATGTTTCTTTAATTACCTGAAAATGTGACCCAATGCTAATGAAGGCAGAAGTTTTTCTAGAAAATCCATCATAACAAACACTGGCATTTAATGTAGGAGTGGTTTTAGGCAGTAGAACAGATCCTGGTGAGTGATTCTGACTTGCACTGGAGTAACTCTATGGAAATTGATGGAAAGGCTTTAAATGTACCTTTTAAAAGATAAATTTAAAAATTTGAATTTACATTTTTAAAGTGCAAGTAGATCAGATGCTCCTTGTTCATGCCTAAGCTTCACAGGATGATCTTTGGGGTTCTGTGGACAGAGAGAATTTTTGCCACTGAAGGAACACCACCATCCTCTATGGAATATCCTTAAAAAACATTGGTCCAGAGGTTTCTGTGGTTTTGGATTGTGACAGTAAAGAGCAGTGCTCTGTTCTTTGGCCTTTGTACACAGGAGCAGCAGAGTATGGTGGGCTCACTGGCCCTGGCACAATTACATTTGTTGTCATCCAGTCTGGTCCCCTCTTTTGGAGAGGACAGTAACAACATGAGCTATTCAAAAAGTAGAATTTGCAAGAAATACAGATGTTTGGCTGTTTGTATTCATAGCCAGATGAAACTAAGAGCAGAACTAGTGAAAGACTTCACAGTACAAACATCCTGGGAATTAAATTTCAGGCTGAAAAGAGTTGACAGTGTCAATCAAAAACAATAACTTTATTTTGAAGAGTCAGATCTTACAATATTCATACATCTCAATGGAAAATATGACTTTGTTTCAAATTTTCCAGTTAAAAAACCTAATTCATTCAGTGATGTTCTGCTGTGAGAACTGTCACTTTCAAGACAACTCTGCCTTTCACAGAAAATGCATTTGTAATAGTGACATATCTGATAATGGAAAAGTGAAGGGAATTCAGAGAATGAATTTGATGTGATGATGGTGAGATCTGGAGCCCCGAGTTCCTTGCTGAGCTCTGTGATTGGGTCCTACTTAACACACAGGTACTGTATGTGAGTAGTAGTAGAAATGCAATTAACATCAGTGAGTAACACCATTCCATTGGAACTGAGAAAATGTGAGCTCTAGTTTCAGGAAGTAGATCTCAGGTTTGTGAGGCTCTAGTTTAGCCTCAATTCCCTATTTCCTCAGAAGCTCAAGTTACTGCTAAAACAGTATTAAGTATATTAAGAAACAATTCCTTCCTGGATTGGAAGACTCTCAACTCCTATCTGATTAATAGGCAAGTCTGATGTTGTTCTATGTAAATTTTGTAAACTTATATTAACTATAAAACTCAGAGGACAAAATCCTGCCTCCAGGGATTTCCATTAGTGTCTCATACTGTGTGCTGCTGTATGATGTGCCCTGTCCCTCAGGTATTGCTGATGCTGAGCTCCAATGCCAGAACTCTCCCAGATTTACAGCAAGATTAATCTCCCAGCTGCATCCATCACTATTCACCATATGCCATGGAAGGGGAGCTGAGCAGGCCAGACTCTGAAGTCAGACAAGATGTTTTGCTCTACGTGTTTTCCCTGTCCTTTAAAACCAGACTGTTATTTCTCCCAAGAATAATCTGTTCATTTTAACATATTTCTGTTCTTCTTCTGCCAATAAGTCTGCTTCCTGAAAAGTTGGCACTGCATGTCTTTAAACATCTCTGTATCTCATACAAAATGAATGATGGTTTTGGAAATGATTGAGGCAGATGTGCATTAAGTGGTGGTTAACACTTTTTTAATAAAATGCTTATGCTCTGTTATTTGTCCCAAGAGAATATAAATAGATCCATCTGCCTGCTGCTGTAAGCACACTGTCACCCTCACGATCCTGGCTAGATGTAGTGCAGCAAACATGAGGAGCTGAACCTTAAAAACACCCTGAGACAGGTAAATCTCTGGCCCATCAGACCTGTTAACATTTCTCCACCTGATTTTAGAGCCAGTACACAGTGCAGGACTCAGGAGATACAGAGCAAGCTGAATTTTTGGTATCTCTGCTTGGAGCAGATCCTGACTCCCAGCTGGGTGTTACAAGAAAGGTGGACTAGGTTTGCTGCAGGTCAGGAAATTAGGCCTTTGCCTGCTAAACACTGCTTTTCTTTTATCAGAAGTATAAAACATCACTGATAGTTTCTCATTCAGAATAATTTCTGTATTCTCATCCCTCTTCTTGCAGTACAACAGAACAAATCCTGTAAATTTTGTGGTATTGGTTTGAATTATTTTTATTTGATTCTCTTACAATTTTTTTAGGGGTGAAGTGATCAATGGGGGATTTGGCCTGGTTTTGGATGGGTCCAAGGAAGCTGAAGAACGAGCTAAGATGATGCTCAGCTGGGATGTTTCCAATGGAGTAAGCAAAACTCACATATCTATATTAATATTTTGGTTTTTTGGCGGGGGGGGGGAATTTTGCTTGTACAAAGATCAAAACAGAGTTTTGCTGATGGAAAAGGAGTTTATAATTTCTCTAGCTGTTGGTAGAATTTCATCCTTACATGCTGGCAGAGAATTTGGCTCTTTGATTTCAATTGAAAATACATTGAAGTGACATTTTCTTTTTAAAATATTTATCCCACTACAAAAGGGATAAATTATTAAGGGACTGCTTAAATGATACTGTTATCCAAAGCTAGTGCTAGTTTTACAGAGCTGGGATAGAGTGCACAATTATTTTTGGTGAGGGAATTTTGTAAATTTACAAGGTACCTGGCTCTACCAGTGTTTATCTGTCCAATGTTAAGCATGGAAAAGTACCACGTCCACCCAAATACTACTCATAAAAATGAAATATTACAAAAATGACTTGCAAAATCAGAAGGGAAATTAAAACCTGGCAGAGGGTTGAAGGATTTATTGTCACAAGTTGGGTGCCAGTTTTTGCACAAACATGTGGCAAGAGGAAAGTCTGATTTTTGCACCCTCCGTTCTGCTGTCTGACAGGTCGCCAGGCGCTGCTGGTCGGGCAATGCCTTTGCTTATGAAACCATCTGCCAGGCCATGAAGGAAAATGGCTCCCTGAGGGTGACTCTCCCTCACCAGGTGCTGGATGAGAACATCCTGGAGCAAGCCCTGAAGCATTAGTGGTACTCCAAGTGCAGTGCTGCTCCTGCAGATATATTTGATGTTGCTTCCTTGATATCCTGTTTTGCTCTCTGGCCAAATGATAAAAGCCTTGCAAATGTCTGTTCCATGTGAGATTTTTTTCCTCTCTAACTTATTAATGGGACAAATCTGTTTGTGACAGGTCCACCAGGAACAGTCTTTTCACCAACATATTTGGATCAATGTTTGCAATAACTGTTCATGATGGGAAAGGAATGGGAATTTTTTCCCTAAAAATTAAATGGGGAAAAATTCCTCAACAACAAAACAGTCACTTATTCCTGATAATACATAAATTAATGTTTGTACAAAAGTAATTATTAGCTGTCCTGTCTCATGCTAAGCATGGTCCTTGCACAGCACATGGGCTTCATTCTGACACACAGTGGCAGCAGTCCCTTCCCCTGTGGACTTGCTCTGGAATGTCCCTCAGCCTGCTGGCACTTTGTCCATCACCTCTTGGAATGGAAAGGGGTATTACATGCACAAATCTGCCTGTGCTGCTGCCACTGTGAGTCTCAGGAGTTTCTGAGTTTCAGTGAGACTGTGAAAATCCAGCCCTGTTGGAGCCCACAGTACCCCCAGGTGAGCACTCTGCAGCTCTGCACTGCCTCTGCTGCTAAGAAAGGGAAGAGTTTATTCTGAATCACGAGTTCTTCACTCTGTTCACGTACTGTGTCTCTCTCCAGATGAACAGTGAGAGTCTGGCATCTGCTTGAAACTGAGCCTTCTGTGAGGTGCAATCTGCAGTTGGTAGGAATTGCTTTACATTACGGAAAAAACCTGCCCCCGTTGCCAGTCCATATGATTGAGATGGGAGCAGTTGTCAGGCAGATTTGACAGCCTTTGCTTTGACATATGTTATGCATTACCTTATTAATAATCACAGCGGACTAGGTCCAAAGTTAGGGTATTGGTGTTGTGCGAAACCACTCTAATCTTCATAGCCCAAAAACATTGCTGGCTCTTTCTTTGTTGAGAGGAACAACCAGAAAATACACTGGCTTTTCTTGCACCGAAGACTGTAGAGCTGTTCCATTGACTCATCTTAATTCTGAGTTGAAAATGCCCTGTAGACAAGGTATTGAAGAAATATTTATCACAAATTCTTCACCTTTGTATTATTCAGTACTGAGGTACCTGCCAGCATGTTCATCTTTACATCCGAGGCACAAAAGGAACCTTATTTTTGTCCTAGTAGCCTTATTGCCCAGAGGACATAACCTCACCAGTATAGCCATGTTTAATGTCTCCCTGGGAGTTTATAACTGTGCTGCCTGTAGGGACACACAGAACCCATTTGGATGAGTGCTATAAACAGCTAGAAGCTGAAATTCAGATTATGAAATCTATTAATGAGGCAGCATGAGTTAAGGCAAAATGGGCTACAGGGAGGCAGTGGACTGATGAGCAGTTGGTCTTGTGTATGACTACTCACTGGAGTTTATTTCAGCGATGTGGTCTGTAGTTACATGTATATGTTTAAATCTACTTCAGTCTTTTAACTGCAAATCTCAAGCATTTAACAAATGTGAACTGGCTGGGGTTTACAATACCTTTGAGAGGGCACAGGGAAACATTAACCTGTTGCTGTCAGGGATGAAATAGCAGGGAAACAGAAACCATAAACAACGCCAGTGCAAAGTTCCCTTTCTGAGCCCTGCTGAGCCTTGATTGATCTGTCCTCTACTTGTGTGCAGAGAAGCTCAGACTGTGAATAGGCTGGTGCTGTGTGGGGGTGCTGATGTCATTTTTAGGTAGCTGACTTCTAGGTATTTTTAGGTAGCTGCTGGACAAAGCCAGTACAAGGAGAGGAGTTTCAAATCCATCCATCCATCTGCAGGCATTGCATTGGATCTGATCTGGGCAGGGGATGCACAATCAGTGAATTTCTGCAGTGAAGTCCAAAGCTTGCCAGGCTGAACCATCCTTCTTCTGAATCTTAGCACCTTACCTTTCCTAAAGTGCAGACACTTATCCTGACAATCTGTGTGGTTGCAGATGGAGGCAAGAGCTTGCTGACAGGTTTTACATCCTTCAGCCAGGGATGCACCTTTGTGTGAAGCAATAAACTCGGGTGCAGATCTATCTCTTCATGGGAACCTGAAGAAAGGGACTGCAAAGACCTCCAGAGGGAGACTGGGATGTCTGGGGCCACCAAGGACAGGGAAGACCTACACTCAGTGGAGCTCTGGGAGCACCCACAGCTGCAGCTTCCCTGGAGCTGCGTGTGCCTGGCCCCAGTTCACACCCTGGCTGCAGGAGGTTTGATGCTCAGAAAGGAGGAATTATCTGAGCAGGAGAAGGATCACAGCACCATCTGCTGGGACTGCTCGACAGTCCCATGGCAGCAGGGAGCTAGTAAATAGCAAATACAGGATAATTTTACATTTTCTTTAAGTGTTGGAGAGCCATAAAGCTGAACATCCTCCCAGAGAAAGCTTTGCCCAAGAACGAATTTTAAAAAATATATGCATTAGCTGAATTTGTAGGTTTTTTTTTCTTTTTTTGGTGCTGTTCTGTATTGGGCGATGCTGTGCCATGGTTGTGATGAACAGTGACTTTGCATTGCCCAGGGTTGGCCTGTAGCGCTGTTTCCTTATTTCGACTCATGGTGTGCAGGGTGTTTGCTACAGAATTTCCCTCTCTCAGCTCTCTGAGCATGGCTGCACCCTTAGCACACACAGTGCTACCCCTCTATTTGTGAGGCCACATCTGGGATGCTGCGTCCAGTTCTGAGCTCCTCAGTATGAGAAAGACATGGAGCTGGTACAGAGGGCTCTGTGAAGGGCCACAAAGATGATTTGGAGTCTGAACATCTCTAATGGGGAGAGGGGCTGATTAATTCTAGACAAGAGAAAGGGGCTCTCATGAATCCATATATATATATCTCAAAGCCAGGTGTCAAGGGGATGGTGCCAGAGTCTTTACATGGTGCCCAGCAACACGATGAGGAGCAATGGCCATGAACTAGAACACAAGATGTTTCACCTCCACACGAGGAAGAACTTCTATACATTGAGGGTCCCTCGATTCTGGGACTCTCCCTGGCCATTAGCAGGGCCATGGGCACACACCCCAGTCCCTGCGGTGACTCCAGCGGTGCCAGCTGGATGTCGCAGAGCCTCTCCCGCTGTGCCACCCTGCCACCAACCCCCGGCCGGACCTGCCCCGGGGCAGCCCCGCTCCGTCCCGTCCGCCGCTCCGCTCTCCGGGTTTCCCCGGCGCCGCCCGCGCCGCGCCCGCTCCGCGGTTCCGCGCTCCGCGTTTCCGCTGCGGCCCGCGCCGGCCCCGCCCCGCGGCTCCGGTTTCAGGCGCTGCTACAGGGACCCCCAAGATGGAAACGCAGGGGCTGCCGGCCGCGGAGGCGGCCCGGGCCCGGCCCGCCGCGCAACATGGCGGCCCCGCCGCGCCGCCGCCGCCCGGCTGGGACCCGCCGACCGCCGCC
>WBNQ01000871.1:0-21828 GCA_013401375.1 Spizella passerina | reverse complement strand
ATATCTACACATAGCTTGTTTGAGTTATCTTCTGATTACTGTGCCTGAGCCTTATGGTTTTCTGTACATAATTTTGGAAAATAATTGCTGTCTTTCTTTTCTTAAACCCAGCTGCTCCCTACTGGATTACAGCACCCAGAAACTTGGTTTTGTCTCCTGGAGAAGATGGAACATTGATCTGCAGAGCTAATGGCAACCCAAAGCCTAGTATAAGCTGGTTAGCAAATGGTGTTCCCATAGCAAGTAAGATTCTTAATTACCTTACAGGAGCATGAGTAAGAAAATATGGGGAGTCTCAGAGTGGTTTTTGTCAAATAGATGTGAGGAGCCTGTATTTGTGTAGTTTTTTTCCTGACAGGTAATGCTAAATCATAAAAGATGTGATAAAATACTGTGGTTCATAAAAGCTGAACAACAAAATGTTGTTGCTCTCTAACGCATTTGAGAGAACTGAAGTGTGTAATCATGCTCCTGGTTCTTCTGTCTGGCATTCTGCTGGTAGTATCTTTGTGGCTATGGTCCCTCTCACAGGGCCATTGCTGGGATGTCACTGTTACCCCTGTGTTTCTGTGGCAGTCACGTCTGCTAGGTCTCCCCTTTGCTGCCTCGCTGCAACTCTAATGTTGCCTAGGAATCCTAGATGTGACATAAAAAGTGAACTTCCCACATGTGTGGATATACAGAGCACTTGTAGGATTTTCAGGATTTGCAGTACACTGCAGGATTTGCAGCTTAGTGTATGTTTGAGCCTTCCAGGCTTCATCTCTAAGAAGCTGCAGCAGCAAAACTGTCTGAATGTGTCAGCAGCTACCTGGCAAACAGTTAGTGCCAAGTTGGTGTCAAAGAAAAGGAACCCCTGAGGCAGTGGAACAGCTTTTTCTGTGTGCAGGGTAAGAAAAGCAGCCCTGAACTGGGGATTGAGCCACTTAATTGCTGCAGTGTTAGGACTGGCAATGCTGTATGACAGACACAAGGTAGCTGCTATATATAGGACAACTTGCCTTGGAAAGAACTTTCTGGAGGACCCTGCAGTGTGTTGGCAGCTGGGTTTGCACTGAGCATACCCTGTACTCTAAAGTCACGCTTGGTTCTTCTACCTTTATCCTTCCCCTTTCTCAAAACAATAATAAAAACCAGTCTCACCTGTTGGCTCATGAGAGATAATGTACTCTGAAATACTGGTCTGTTTAAAGTATGACAGTGTCCCTTCTGTCACTTTCAGAAGATTAGGAGTTGTTCAAGTCTGTTCATGAAATAAAATTCACCCGGTTTGGGACATGGAGAAGGATTGTCTAGGGTCAGAATCTAGGTAATAGCAAGAAGTAAACAAGAACCCTCATTAGAAATATTTGAACTATTTGGTATACAAAAGAGATTANTTTGGTGCCTGTCTTTTACTTTCCATTCTGGGATTTTGGTGGTCTCATCTTCCTTTGTTGTTTTCTGTATACTCCCCATTCACTTTTTGTTTATTTGTTTAGAGGGGATTATTATCCTGCAGTTCTTGTAGTTTAACTATTATTTGAGGCGTCCTGACTAGTAAAATCTTTTTCATCTGTCTATGAGAGTCAGCTTTGCCTTGCTCTTCTTCCTTATCAAAGCTGGTAGGATGAGCTGTTCAAATGACCGACAAGTACATTTTCCAGAAAAGCAGTGATGTGTTCTACTTTATTTCACAGTAACAGTAAAACATTAAGAAACAGAGTTTCCAGAAGCAGCTGCAGGATGCCATGAAATTTCCTGAATACAAGGAAGCATATATTGGACTGGCCTTGAGGAATTAGTACACAAAGTCTTCTTGAGGGTATTCAGTAAAAATTAAAAGACTTTAATTAAATTACCCTCTCAAACACAGTAGGGGGAAAAAAAGAACACAGGAAATAAGTAAAGCTCAGCCTTATATTAAAGGTCACTTTCACTGCTGAGAAAAGCTGAAGTCTTATCCACATTAAATATTTAAGTGCAAGCTCATTGGATGCTCTGGTACACTGCATCTGTCAGGGCATCTATGAGAGGCATCATGATCACAGAAAGTGCAGTTCTTAAGATTCTTGTGATTTTTTATTATTCTGAGTTATCAAAAGCTGTTCTGGAAATTACCAAGTACAGTGTGCCTTTTTGTTCACTTGTTACTAAATTATAGAATTGAGCCCCTCATCTTCCAACTGAATGATTAGGAAATCACTGTAAAAAGAAACTAAAGCAGCTGTTTCTGCTTCAGGGCAGTGCTGAGAGAGCTACACCCATGGCAGGATTTCAAAGAAAAAGAGCTACATTTGAATTTCAAAGCCCTGCTGTCATCATATATCCCACAATGTGCCTCTTGTGGCCTAGTAATCTGTTTGCAATACTTTAATTTTCTGTTGGAAAGCACAACTGGGAGATACTTAATTCTTCCGGTTTTGTTTTTCCATAATAGAGTCAGACAAGGAAGGAGGAACTTTGAAGAAAGAACCATTCGTCCGTATCTCAGTCAAAGGCTGAGGTTTAAATATCTATAGGGAAAAGGCAAAAAAAAATTGGATAAAAATGTAGTGTGAGTTAGCAACTATAAAATAAAATTGCAATGGTGTGAATTTTGTTCAATATTCCAATAATCTGAGTAAAAAATATTTTTAAAGTCAGCTTCTAGGTTTCCCTGAAATGTTTTAATTAGTTTTCTTCAACAGTCATGCTGAAAACCAGCATTTCTAAAAAAAACCCCTGCTTTAGACATGTTGGAATGATAAGGACCTAACCTAACCTCCTAATGTTTACTCACAGGAGTATGTTGAACTTATGTGCCCAGTCCTGCTAAGGTCAATTAGAATTACTTTGGCAAGTAGCTGTTGAAAGTTCAGGCCATGTCTCTGTGTTGCCTTGTGCTTCAATTAACACTCAAGATCTGCATTATTTATATCACTGCACAATCCATTGTGTCTTACTGCTTAGATATTCAGCATGGTTTTACAGAAGGGAAGCCGTGCATAAAGTGCCTCAACTTTTAAGAAAGTAACAACCCAAATTAATTGGGAAGGGGAAACTCTTTCATAATTGGACTTCAGAAAGGCATTGCAAATACTGTACAAAAGACTTTTTTTGGTCCAGTTGTTTATAGTTCATGGTGAGCTATTAAATATTAGATACAGACACTTAGATTTATACAAAGTAGTGCAAAGGTGCTGTTTATCTTCTTTCAATACATTCTTCTCTTATATTACATTCCACATTGAATCTCTAGGTTTGAGTTAGTCTCCATTAGTACTCACATTGAATTTAAGGGAGGAACATTAGCCCTTAGATTTCTTTCATGAAAGGCCTTAATAATCCCTGGCTGAGAGATTCATCATCCATCATTTTCTCTGAGACTACACACCAGAAGCTGTTCACTGCAGCCATGGGAGCATGGGGAGAAATTTGCTGACCCTAATGCCCCCAGTATTTCAGTGTTGGAGAGAAGACTGCATAGGAAGATGTTTATCCACTGCTTCTGCTGTTGTTGTGTTGGAACTTTGCATCTGGCCTAGGAACTTCAGCAGATGAAAACCCTTTGATTATCATTTTTTTCAATTCTGCACAAAATAGTCAAGGCTGGTTATAGTTAGTGCAGGTAATGTTGTGCCTTTGGATACAACAGAACTGTCAGAATTAGAAACTCAGCAAGAAAATGATTTCACTGATCACAGGAAAATAATATGCTGAGGAGCAAGTGAGATTGGTAAAACAAGGAAAAATATATTCTTTACCATTTCAGTTATCCATGATTTTTTTATCCAGATTTTTCCCCTTCCAGTTTTAAGCATAGCAGTATTGTTTGAACTACTTCTGTTAAAGAGCACATGTCATTCTGTCTTTTTTTCCAAGAAAAAAAAAGTAATAATGGTGTCATTGTGGTTATTTGAGCATACTAGCAAAAGTAATTGCTTAGGCTGTCAAAAGTTTATGAAACAGATGGAAGTATGCAATCAGACAAACAGAAGTTATTCACAGTGCTGATCTCTAAATACAACAAGAATATCTGATGGAGGCCCTGCCCCTTCTCTGTTTAGGAATATGCTGAACATGGGTAGAGTCAAGAAGCTGTATCATTGCACAATGTGATGAAAAAATCAAGTGAAACACGGTCTTTGTTCAGAAAAGACCAAAACACATTGATAAGCTGAGATTCCATGTTTTTGGGAGCAAATGTTGCCTCCTAGATGGCACATGTTTATCTGTCTTGTTAGAGCAGCAGAACTCCTATAGCAAATTCTCGTAATTCATTATCCTGTTTGTACAAGCTCATTTTAACTACTATGTATGTTTTTGTTATTTTGCCTATCAGTGCCAAATTCAGATTTGTCTAATGTGTCAAAAGCATTTTCTCCTTCTCATGCCACTATCATGTAATGTGACCAGAATATTCATACATACAATCAAGCAGTGCTTGACTGGCCCTGCCGTCACTCCTTTTCCCCAGAAAAGGATTTTAAAATATTTTTTTTAAGTGGTAGACTGGTATATGGAATGGGCTGAAGTACTGCATGCTATTTTTCCTCCGGTTTTACTAGCAAGACTGACCTTCAGGAATCCTAGGTCCCAAAGACCAGAGGAAAAGACTAGAATGAGATGTACCCTTGCTAGAAAAGGATTAGGTCAGGAGCAAACTGAACATACCAAAGTGTGTTCAGGGACCCCTGATGGGATGCAGCCACAAGTGCTGACTGAGGTGGCATATGTCATTGCAAGAACAGTCTCAATCTTTTTTTGATCATGGTAACTGGGAGAAGTGCCTAAAGATGGAGAGAAAGTAAATGCTACTCGTGTCTTCAACGAGCCAGAAGGAGAAACCAGGGAACTACAATCACCTTTATCCCTGTGAGGGTGATGGAGCAGCCAATTCTGCAAACCATTTCAAGGCACATTAAGGACAAGAAAACTTTCAGGAGCAGTTTTCATGGCTTCACCAAGGGCTGACCAACTTCATACGTTTCTATGATCAAATGACTGGCCAGATAGATGAGGGCAAGAGGAGTGGATAATGTCTGCCTGGCCTGCAGTGAGGCCTTCGACCCTGTCTCCCATTAGATCCTCATGGAAAAGCTGTTGATGTAGGGGCTGGATAAACAGCAGAGAGGTGGATAGAAAAATGGTTGAATGGCCAAACCCAGAGAGGGTGATCAGTGGAACAAAGTACCTGCTGGGGGCCATCCAGATGGATAGTGGCTTAGCAGAACAGGACTTGGTGGATGCCAAGTTGACCATGAGCCAGCAATGTCAGAGGCTATCATCATCCTGGGCTACATGAGACAAAAATGTAGCCAGCAGGTAGAGGAAAGCGATCCTTCCCCCATCTGGACACATTCTGGATAACTGGATCCAAGTGGCCCTGCTTGAGCAGGAGCTTGGACCAGATGACCTCCAAAAGTCCCTTCCAAGCTCAATGTTTCTGTGTCTGTGAGTGCAGTAGTGCGTGCTTCAGCCCATTAAGGAAGCTGTATTCACCAGACAGTTAAATAGATGTCTGTCTTAACAGGAGCTTTTGAATCAGTGCCCTTCAGCATCCAATTGGCTTGACCAATTAACAGAAAGCACCAGCTAACCTGACACTTCTGCCTTCTTTTCTCTTGGGACCCCAGCTTGAAGCCCTTTTCAGAGAACAGGCACCTCCTTTCCTTCAGATGGCTGAAAGGGGTTATCTCCTTTTTTCCTTCAGTACAGCAGAGGGAAGGGAAGATGCTGCCCCTCTTTTTCTATAGTAATTTAGTCGTTAGATCATTCTTTTCAATGCAGTTCCTTCAGCCATAGAAGATTGAATTAATGGCTTCCATCTCTTAGGAGGGGCCTGCCATCATCCTGTAAGGGATTATGTGCTGGAGTGTGTGTGAGGGGGGCAGTCTGTGCACCCATTAATGACCCACCTGGGTGCAGAAAGTGCTGCAGGCTTCAGAGGGAGCGAGCAGAGGGATGGCCAGGGCTGGAACAGCCGTGTTTGGAGTAGCTGTGGGCAGTTCTCCTTCCTCGTGGGAGAGCAGTTGTGCCTGTCTTCTGCTGAACTGTGATTTGTATGCAGAAACAGACTGCTTCCCGCAGCTCGCTGCCCTGCCTGCTGCGCTGCTCACCTGCTCCGGCTATTTCCAGCCCATGAATCTTTTAATGAAAATGGCATTTACGTAGAAAAGGAGGCAATGTGAAACATGGAACACAATAGGAAGTAAAGCAAAAGAGAGAAAATATGTGCCAGCAATCCAGAAGTCCAGAGAAAAAGCATTTAAAATCTCAGTAGTACCTTTTCTTCCTTCCCAAAATTTTTGAATTTGTGATGATTTGAACTCAGAGTGATGGAAGACGAGAAAAAACAGAAATGGAAATCTGTTCTTGAGGCAGCTGTTTGGAAACTGAGGTATTTACATGAAAAATGGCCTTAGATTTCATCCGAGCTGGAAATACCCTTAAGCAGAAGCACAGAACTGTGGTCCCTTCATCTGGTTTCTTTTGTAGAGAATTCAGTAATACATACTTTATTAAAATGCAGGAGAAATGTCTCCATTTTCTTTACAGATGGGAACTAAGGCATTGTCTGAATCAAAAGGTTCCTGTCACAGAAAATGGATGTTAATTTACTTGATTGATTTTTTTTTATGAATTCAAATAAGAATTTCCTTGTATGAGAATGTGTTCCACAAATATTCTTTTTCAGTCTTCAATAAGGGTGTCAATTTTGATGATGCAGCCAAACTACAATGCATTTATGTCTGTATAAATGCATCTATTTTTCATATTAGTAGATTGTTAATTTTACCATTAATGTTCATTATTAATAATACTTGTGCTTTTTAATACAATAATAATATATCTGGTCTTATTTAGTATGTTCATAAAGTATTAAACTATAGATTGTGCATTTTTATGCAGTGTGGTGTTTCAAGCTGGTTTTTTTTCGTTATACTTCTTTAATGCCATTCAGTTGTAGCAGAAATGACAGCTATTATTCTTCTTCAGTATTTTCTTTGAATTTCATTTTCAATTATATCTTGGGTGCTTCTGTGGTGCAGAAGCTGTTTGACAGCTCAGGCCACTCCAGAGCAGTTGAGGAAATGGCATTGTATAATTCTTACATAAGGGAAAGAGTGCCACCTACTGAAGTACTAACTCTGCTCTTTAGAAGATTGTTTCTTGACTTGTTTAGAAGGAATGCTTATTCTTTACTCAGAGATAATTTTCAACTGAGTATGGCTATTTTTATATTTGGAAAATTATTTATGGTGTAACAATCAGTTTGAAACTTTAAACTCACAGGGGACTATGTCATTGCATCAGCATTTTCTTTTGACATTCAGAATTATTTCTGTAATTTTCTAGATATTGACTGTATTTGCCCAAATCTCGTAATATTGGTATTTTTCCTCTGTATTCTGTGCAAAATACAATCTCAGTTTCACTTCATTAGAAAACAAATAAAAAAACCTCTCAAAAAATGGAAATTCTACCATCCTAAGTTAATACCTGTAGAATGAGAACTTTTTAAACTGTATTAAAATTCACATTTTTGGTGAATCAGTGATCAGTCACCCAGGGGGGAAAAAACAAACAAGGGTATATTGTTTTTTTGCATTCTTCCTTCTTTTCAGAAGTATGAAACTCACAATCCAATAGCAGTTTAGGAAAAGCAATAACTCTTTTTCTTTACACCAACAGTTGCCCCCGAAGATCCTAGCAGGAAGGTGGATGGTGACACCATTATTTTCTCACACGTGCAAGAAAGGTCAAGTGCTGTGTATCAGTGCAATGCTTCTAATGAATATGGATACTTGCTAGCAAATGCATTTGTGAATGTTCTGGGTAAGAAAAAGACTTCATATTTTTGTTTTCTTGGGTATTCTGTTGTCTCCTGCTAACACGCAGACTCTCTGCTCAAGCCTTGCTTGAGGTCTTCATTGGGAATTGAATTTATTTCCTGGCCCCTGTAAGGAGCAAGGGTATATACATAACTTTTTTTCCTTAGGATATTCCTGAATTTCACTTTCATTGTTCCAAAGTGAGAAGAATAGATGTGAAAGCTGGGAAAAGTTGGAAGAAATTTTATCTCTCTTTTGCTTTTTGTCTGTATGAGTCAGTCAAACAGAAGCCAGACAAAGAAAGCAGGAATTAGTGTTGCTTAAGTCAGTACATTTCAATACAGTTTCATTGAGTCTGGATGTTTTGGATTAACGGAATGGATGATCTCCAAGTTACTGCTGCAAGGGACATGATTATGCATGTGTCTCTAAGGCTTCCCTGGCATGTGTTTCTGATTACAATATGTTGTGGCCCCTCTAATTCTTTTCACTGAATTTAAAAAAGCTAGTAGCAAAATCCTAGGCAGAATGGCCTCTAGTGACTCTCTTGCAGGAACTGGCAGGATGTGTTGATTGACACAGTTGTTTAAAAGAAAGAAAATGTAGGTGTTACACCAAAAATGCATCCTAGCTTCTTTCTGCCTGCAGATGTATTTGGAATTAGATAGTTCGGTCTGTGCCCAGGAGATTATCTTCTTGACGTATATACTGATTTAAATTTTCCAATTGAAATCATTGCCTTTGGTGCCCATCACTATTACTTGTAAATAGGCACGAAACAGTTGTTTTTCACAAGATAATTTCCCTGCATTAACTTTTCCTCAGGCTAGTACCAGTAGAATGTATTTGAGCCCAGACTGACACCCAAAATCATCCCAGGGAAAAATGTTTTTATGTAATTCTTTAGGCTATTCTTGATGTCTTTGTATTTTGTATTTGTATTTATACTTTTTATGTATTTGCTATTTGTAACTTTGTAACTACATGCAGATATCTTTGTCTTTTCAGCTGAGCCACCAAGAATTCTAACTCCTGCTAATAAACTGTATCAAGTCATTGCAGACAGCCCTGCATTGCTAGACTGTGCTTATTTTGGGTCACCTAAGCCTGAAATTGAATGGTAAGCTCTAGCTGTGCTTATGGTACAGAAGATGAGCCAGTTATATCTGTGGAAACAAACACTTGAAGCTTTAAAACTCTTCTAAATCTATTTACAATTTCAAAATAATGTTTTTAAAATATATGCTGTTTACAATTTGCTAATACAATATTGCATGTACTTAATGAACCTGCAGTAAAGTTACGCCTACAGAGTCAAGTTTAAATTTCTTTGACTGCTTCTGTCTCTATTTTCTAATGTGGCTGTCCTAAGTTTGTATTTTATTGACAATAAAACCATTCAGAATTTAACTGTGATGCTGGCTAATGATATTACTCCTTGTACAAAGGTTCAAGGGAGTGAAAGGTAGCATCTTGCGTGGAAATGAGTACGTTTTCCATGATAATGGAACCTTGGAAATTCCAGTGGCTCAGAAGAATAATGCTGGTACATACACATGTGTAGCAAGGAATGAATTAGGAAAGATACAAAATGAGGTGCATCTGGAAATTAAAGGTGAGAAATTAGTCATTCTTTCATCACTGATTTTCAGAATTTTACAGAATTTCAGACTTTCTGAATATCTAACTTTAATTTTAAATTTCAGATCCAACGATGATCATTAAACAGCCAGAATACAAAGTGATTCAGAGATATGGTCAGGTTTCTTTTGAGTGTATAATAAAACATGATTCTACCTTACTACCAACAGTTACATGGTTGAAGGACAATGATGAACTGCCAGATGATGAAAGGTAAGGACCACAGTTTTCCTTTATTTTTAATTTTCTAGGTCCTTTTGTCTGCTCCTTTTCCTGATCTTTGAAAAGAGCATATTGACCTATTGACATATTTTCCAAAGACTGGTAAACATCAAGGCTATCCAATATTTGGTGACTAAAGGACCTACCTAGTGTGATGAAAATATCAAGATAGAATTAAAAATAAAATGAGATGTAAACATTTATACCAACTCTGCACACTGACTTTATAGATTAAGTGTAAGGTAAAGATAATTAACTTAAGAAGCTAAACAGATTACATAAAACTATTTTGCTCTGGATCATAACTATTTCAAATTTGTTTGAATATATTTGAAAAGAAAAGCGTATTAGAATAAAAATCACTGTGGGAAGATGGTCAAGAACAATGAGAAAAAAAAAAAGATGATGTTGTCCCATAGCTTAGCTTGGGTAAACATAGCTGTTTAGGTATGTACAAGTATATGGGATTTGATAATGTTTTATGCAAGTTTCTTATAACAGTGCCAGTTATTGAAAAATCAATGGCTGATTTTATTGTATTTACAGGTTTCTAGTTGGTAAAGATAACTTGACCATTATGAATGTAACTGATAAAGATGATGGAACATACACTTGCATAGTTAATACTACTCTGGACAGTGTTTCAGCAAGTGCTGTGCTTACTGTTGTTGGTAAGAATACTCTCAAACTTGTACTGTTAAGTATGAAAACAGTGTTAGATTTAAAGTGAAAAGCGCAGAGTTTTGGTTTTTAGGACAGGATAATGGAAATGCCACCTAAGTGTCAATGTGTTTCAGGTTTTAAAAAATGTAGTCTCACCTTACAGTTTGCATTTGAATCAGCTGCTTACAAGATGGCTGTGTAGCTACAGGGCAGATTTGTGCTGTAGAGCTTTTTATTTTGACCATATCTGAGCTACTACAGGAAATTAAATTTTGGAGGGTATTTGAACATAACCATGGTAGAGTCACAGAATGGCTGGGGTTGGAAGGTATCTTTAAGGCCATTTAGTTCTAACTCCCCTGCCTTGGGCAGAGACACTTTCTACACTGCCTGCCTGGGCAACCTGTTCCTGTGCCTCACCATAAAAAATATCTTCCTAATTATGTAACATAAACCCATTCTGCTTTAGCTGAAGCCATTCCCCCTTGTCTTAGCACTACATGCCCTTGTGAAAAGTCCCTCTCCAGCTCTCTCAGAGCCTGTGTCTGTGCTGGGGCTGCTCTAAGGTGTCCCCAGAGCCTTCTGTTCTTTGGGCTCAACAGCCCCAACTCTCTCAGCCTGTCTTCAGAGGAGGGGTGCTCCAGCTTTGTGGTCACCTTGGTGGCTCTCCTCTGGACTCCTTCCAACAGGAACATGTCTTTGTTGTGTTGGGAGAGTGTTATCTCAGGAATCTCTTCAACAACTAAATTATGCTTCACAAAGACTGAGCAGACTTGGCTGTATGATTTCTCATGGATTGTGTTTTTAGCTTAGTTCTCTGTTAAGTTTTATGATTGCAGATTCTTGTCAAATATATTACTTTTATCCAATTTGTAAGAAAGTTTTAAGAAGATTTCCTGAATGATTCTTACATGAGTTCAGTCTGAGACTCAGAGCAAGTATGTTTGTGTTTTAAAATTCTGCTGTGTTCTTAAGCCTATCCAGGAATGACCTAAGCCAAAAAGCTAGCACTCATTTAGGATTTTTTATAAGATTGCTTAATTTACTTATTTTCTTGATCTGTCCTTATTTTAAAAATTAATAAAGTATTCAAGAATGCTTTTTTAGCTCTTCAGTGAAAAATTATAATGTGTTTTTTTAAATTAATTATTTAATCTAAATAAGTTAACTTTTCTTTGTCTCTAATAACTATATTCTTTAACTACCTACAGTATTCTGTTTCTTTGGCTACTAACTGATTAAATCCTTTATATTAATGTTCTTTTCAGCTGCTCCCCCAACACCAGCTATCATTTACGGTAAACTAAAACAAAGTTCTCTTTCTACATCATCAGGCAGATATATTGCTCATTTGCCTGTTGCAATTTCTTTTTGCCTTTTTTTTTCCCTTTTTCCTCTGTGCGTGTCTGTGTGGTTTCATCCCATTTTACTGTCTACTCCATTACTGTAGCACAGACCTTTGGAATGTTACAGTGCAGACTGCTTTATATTTAGGAAATAAGTGATTTTCAGAGATAATTTTAATTAAGATGGGCTACTGGATGGCCATGTTCTTCTCATAGACCACACTGTAACACAAGTTAGTTATATAGTAAATGAAATATCTAAAATGTAAATCCAGTTCTTTGGTGAAAGGTAATTCACTATTAAAGACTTTGCACCAACCAAATTATGTTGTATGTTAACATTGGTTTTGCGGCCTTGTAGTCCTGCTCTATTTTATTTCATAGTTTACCCTAATTTTACTCCACTCATAAGATGAATATGCTCATATTGACCAGTTTGACTTATAATTGATGAAATCACCAAAATTTTAAATTTTAAGTTAAAACTTAAAAAAAATCTTTTAGTCAGGCATAGTCTTATATTTGACTGTATAGAGCCTTAAATAGTAGTATGTTTTCTGAATTTGGGATTTCAAGTGCAATATAATAAGCTAAAACACTTAAAAGTGTAAGGGGTTTAAGCACTTTTATGTAAATCCTATCAGTGAAAATGCTTATGTATTCTTACATGAACCTACTTATTAGTTGTGATTTTGTGTAACAAATCATATAATAAATTACCTTCATGAATTTAGAACAGATAATTACATCTTTATGTATTATAAGGATTTATAATAACAGCTTGCATGGTATTTCTGAGTCTTTTTAAAAGAACAACAAAAAATAGTTTAGTAACTTGCATTTAGTTACTGTTTGAAGTGTACTTGTTTTGAATTCACATGAAAATATTTGTAATGGTTCTAGAATAGCTTCTTTGATATGAATGTTTCTTTATTTTCCATGCTGTATGAGGGATGTCTGTTGCAATAGATAAACACTCATAATCATTCAAATATAAATTAAAGAGGCATTTCATAATTCATTGCATCTCGTCACATTTTTATATCACAGTGCACTCAGACATAGCTAAAAATAAATACCAATTCTTGTTAAGGTATAGAAGTTTCCAGGTTACATCAGTTCTCCATTTTTGTCTGTTTTGTAATAATTGCATGCTATTAGTCTTTAAGTCATGCTTACATGAGTGAGTAGACCTGCCCTGCTGTATTTGTGGAGTTCTTTAATTGAAATGTAAGGATTTTTTTCAAATATTAAAGTACATATTCTGGTGTGGTTACTTACTTTGTGTTCATTTACAGCTCGGCCAAATCCACCCTTTGACTTGGAGTTGACAGGTCAGCTAGAAAGAAGCATTGATCTCTCATGGTTACCAGGGGATGAAAACAACAGTCCCATTACAAGTATGTTTCTTTGTATCTACTACGCTACATTGACAATTTTGTTCTAATTGTTCCCAAATTCCAAAAATTTCTGGAATAAATTTTGTGCACAGCATAGGGAAATGGAAATTAGTTCTCTACAGCCACCATTTATTTACATAACATTCCCTTAATAATTACTGTACAGCCAAGCAGGAAGACCAGAAGAGCTGGGCTTTTTTATTCAAAATCTTGTACTAGCTAATATAGAAGTTTATATATATTGATATGAGGTCTGTCTGACAAGTTCCACTTTTATGAATATGTAGAGGCAGTCTTGTTCATTGCTTGTATGCTTCTGAAGGAGAGAGCTACTAACTAAAGCTACTATCTTGCATTAACTCTTTTGTTATTCTATGAATTTGAAATAGCATCAGTACTACCATTGTCAGTGATTATCTGTCTCTACTGGTGCAGGAGTTTATTCTTCATGAAAACATAAGGTAGATAGTTTTTCTGGTGTTCTTTGTAGTCCAGACAGTTAAAAGAATAAACCACATCCATACAACTAAACAAATAAATATCTATACAATTTTGAGGCAGTAAATTTATCTTAAATGCTGTTTTTCTTCCCAGTAAAACATAATGAAAACTCTTGCTTATATTGAGCAGAGAGGATGGGCAGAGGATATGGAATTTAGGAGCAAGGAACAAAGATATTAATGTTTTTTTCCAAAAATTATGGGATCAAAAAGACTTTTTGGCATTACTTTTTCCCTATGAGCAACTTAATTCAATTATTTCATTATTTATGCAGTGTGTTTTTAGGTAATAAATGCCACAACTTGCTAAGACCAGTGTAGTTGTCATGTTTGGAACTAATTAGTTAGACTGACTTACTGGATGTTGCTCTCCAGGGTTGGATGCTGGGTCAGTATCAACACTGAAAACAAACCATAAGGATCAGGCATCTGGAAAGAACATTTGTAAAAGACAGAGTTTCACAAGTTTCTGAAAACATCAAAGATTTTGACTACATTTTAGTGAAACACTAAGTGATTTTTCTGAAATTTTACGGTCTCAGGCATCTCAAATGTATATCAACTAGTAATATACCTTGAAATATAATTTATAGAAGATCAATGTTAGTAGTTGAATATTGGTTTATTCATGCCAAAAGTGTTGTCTTTCTGCAGGAATGAGATCACACTATTGCAAAAGAGTTAATACTAGGCAGTGTTGTCTCTTGTAGGTTTTTCTTGAGTGATATACTGCATGCACTCTCATATTGAAAACTGAACTCTTCTAACTAAATAATGCTGGGTTTAATTATAATACAATTTATATTGCTGCATGGTCTTCTTAGATGCTGCAAAATAAGACATTTGCTTCCTGAGTAAGCCTATTTCTTTTGCTGCTGCTATCACTTCAAAGTGCAATTGAAGACTCAAGGATTGCACTTCATTAGGAGTGATCTGTTTGCACAGTATGACAGACATGCTAGAATCTCTCTGAAAGCTCAGATAGGTTTTTTTTCCTTTGAAGTTTCCTATGAATTATTCTACTATAGTTGCAGGCAGAAGGCTAGTGGCCAGGGAAGCAAAAAGCAGTAGTGAAAACCTTTTTGGCATGTAATATTCTCACCTTTTCAGCAAGGCTTTATCCAGGAGACATCCCATCCCAAGACCTGTATCACTGAGCACACAAAGGCAGCAGTAGCTCAGACAGTAATTTGGGGTCAATTCTCCCTCTTACTGCTTAGGTCAGAATGAAATCTGCCAGCCAGAAGGCTATGATTAGTACTACTTACCTCTTTTACATCTTGCTCCTCAAATTGTTGTGCATTTTTCTATGTGGTGCTGTAAGTATTCTTCTAAAAGAAATTTCCAGATACAACTCTGAATTTTTTTAGTAGTCCGAACAGGATCAATCTTAAGACATATTCTGTCTCGACCTACACGTGAGATAGAGGAAATTCTTTTTACACAACACACAAATATTTGATGCTCCAGGTAAATATTTGATGCTCCAGGTTCTGTGGAATGTACTCAGACTGTACATTCTTTTCCATTTTTTTATTGTGTCCTAAAAATTCCTCCTAAGTCTTTCAGAATTCGTATCTCATATATTACATCAAGGTTTTTTGACTGTTTCACATCTGGAAAAATATGTCCTTTTGTCTTTCATAATGAATATGATTTTCTTTTTGGAATTCTACAAAATTATTTATCCCTGAAGTTATATGCTTTGTAAGGTCTTAACAGTAATCATCACAATGTTCACACAGAGTACTCTCAAGAAATTTAGTTTCTGAACATACATTCTCTGATTTAATTTGAAGGTAATGAAAAGTGCTCTCAAAAACCTTCCTCAAGTATAGGTTCTTGACTTTAAATAGATTTTCATTATTCCAGTTTCACTGGGGAAAATGGAATATTCAGGGAGTTTTAAATTTATACAGGTATTGCCTGCTGTCTGCTTGATACAACTAAGAACAATGCATTTGGCAGTCAAATTCCACTTCCTTGCTGTGATAGTTCAAGGGCTCCCATTAAATTACAATCCGGTACCTGACAGAGAGCTCTTGTAATAACATGTTACCTGAGGGACGGCTGCATTAATGACAGTAGCAAAGGATAAAAGTAAGAGTTTATGTTTTAATTTTTTATGTTTCACCTTTATTTCTCCTTTTGATATCCACATTATAAATTTGTGTTAGATTTATATATTTACATGTCAAGGTCCATGATTTTTGAAAGCACTGGTTGGAGCAATCCCTTGTGGCTAGCTCATTCAGAAACGCCTGTGCTTGTCTGGGAGGCTGTTTGGAGCTGTGACGCGAGGCTGGATGCGGTTGCTGCTTGCAGGCTTTGTGATCGAGTTCGAGGACGCGCTGCACGAGCCGGGCGTGTGGCGCTACCAGACGGAGGTGCCTGGCACCGAGACAACGGCGCAACTCAAGCTGTCTCCCTACGTCAACTACTCCTTCCGTGTGATCGCTGTCAACAGGATTGGCAGGAGCCAGCCCAGTGAGCCATCTGAGCAGTACCTGACAAAAGCTGCAAGTAAATAATTATTCCCACTTCCCCGTGATTGATTCCTGCTATGAATAGCGCTGAGTTTGCTTGGGATCACGCAGCAGCCATTCTTGTTCACGTGCCAATATTTTATTTTTAGGCCCTGATGAAAATCCTGCTAATGTACAGGGGATAGGCTCAGAACCTGATAATTTGGTAATAACATGGGAGGTAAGATGGGTCTTTCTTCAAGATTTCATTTGTTTTCAGGTTTGTGAGTAGCTTTTTTTTTCTTTTCTTTTTAGAACCAATGATGAGAAAAGATAATACCCAATTGCCTGCTTAATATATTCTTGAAAAAGGACTAAATTCATACATTCCCCATCATAATTTTAATGAAAAAAATTTTTTTTTGAATATGAAAATCAGTTACTGATTGAAACTGATTCTGAAAAATCAAAATGGATTTTTTTTTTAAATATGAAAATAAGTTAAAGGTGGAGGGCGTATTTCCTTGCATAATTTCTCAAGATAAGCCACTAATTAGGTAATACAGGATGTTTTGCTGCCAGTTTAGGAAAACTTCAAATATATAAATGGAGGTTTAAGTCAAGTTGAGTCCAACTGTTAGAGTGAATACTAATGTGAATGTTACTTCTACTGTCACCTTTTATGATAAACTAATCATTGCGTGCTTTCCCACTAGAAAACTTTGGTTGAAGTTTTTTCCATCATGCCCTTACCATCATGACAGGGGCTCAAGGAGAGCCATGTATAATCAATTTTCCCTCTCAGGCAAGAAATATTGCCTAGGGTACACTCTTTACAAGGAGTGGTGCAAGTCTGGTTTTCTCTCTTCCACTTCTTAGGAAATATTTGAAAACAAAATATATATACAGAAATCAAAATGTGCTATTTGTGTAAGAATTAGCCACCAATATCACTCAATGTGCTTTTTACCAAAAAGTGAAAACTGAAAAAAATGGTCAATTGAAGTGACCTCCTGTAAAAACTAAATTGCATAACTTTCAGCATTGCTTCTTTGTTGCAGAATACAGATGTAAATTTTCAGTGACATTCTATAAAAGAATCAATGTACTTCTTTCTAAGTTGTGATTTTTCAGATGCTTCAGAATATTTTAAAAAATATTTCTTTTCATTTCAGCCTTTAAAAGGTTTTCAGTCTAATGGACCAGGGCTTCAGTACAAAGTCAGCTGGCGCCAGAAAGATGTTGATGATGAATGGACATCTGTTATAGTTGCAAATGTATCCAAATATATTGTGTCTGGTACACCAACTTTTGTTCCATATGAAGTAAAAGTGCAAGCTTTAAATGACTTGGGTTATGCACCAGAGCCATCAGAGGTGATTGGACATTCAGGGGAAGACTGTAAGTTTTGTAGTTTGACCTCAGTTTTCCTAATTAAAAGGAGATAAATGTGTAGCCTGAATGGTTATTTAAAATACTGAAATATTGATATGGGGAATAGTAGTTATTTTTTTAATTGAAAGGAAGCAATTCAGAGATATTAAAGGCTTCATGCTACTCTGTAGTATCAATACTGAAAACATAGGAACATTTAACCTGTTCCATGAGTACAATGCAAAGACTCATTCTAAAAAACTGTTTGTGTGGTTTTTAATTCTAACTAGGTGCTTGTTGCATCCTTTCCACACAGTGCCAATGGTTGCTCCAGGCAATGTGCAGGTTCATGTTATTAACAGCACATTAGCAAAGGTGCATTGGGACCCAGTTCCACTAAAAAGTGTCCGAGGACACCTTCAAGGGTACAAAGTAAGTGCGGTCATTCTTTTCCTTATTTATTAAAATAGATCATGAGATTGTATGAGATTGTATCCAGATTGAAGTAACTGACGTGTAAGGGGACTCATGCTTTTCCCAAGTTCTGCTGACAAGAGCAAGCTTTGATACAATTCATACAGAGTTCAGCAATGTTCCAGCCTTATAGCGCCAGGTTCCTGTGACATTGTCCTTGAAGAAAAATGGGATGTGTTTGCAACCAAGCTTGCACATGTTAAACAGGCTAAGAAATGGTAACAGTTTTTCAGATATTTTTCCAAAGTTTTACAGATCTTTTTCCAAGTAATTTAGAGGATGTGAAGAACTAGTTTTGGTAGGACTCTCTTCTAGGTGTAATGCTAAGGTTACTCATTTTCTGCTTCAATATGTTCAATCACATCTTTAATTCAGAGTAACTGGGCAATTAGTAGCATATGCTGGGTTCTGTGTCTTTTTGGAGGCCAGGAAAAAGCTCAGTGTAAAAGCTCAACTTAAGGACATATGAAATGGCCGAAGATTCAGAGTGCCCATATAATGGAAGGAAGCTTATTCTAAGGTAGTGTGCTGCCTTTGGTCATAACTGAAAAGACTGGAGAAAAAAGACTGCAATTTAATAGAGAGGGGGATACAGAAGGACTTCAAGATTTGAAACTGGTGTCCCTGGAGGATAGGAAGAAGTTGCTTCAGTGAGGATATACTGACGTCCCATGTAATAGAAAAAATTCCAAGTAATTCCTTCTTTGCTCCTCTGTAAGTATTCTCATAAGGGTGTTCTAACAAGACAGATTAGTTACCCCAAACTAGATTATGACTAATTTGAACTACATCTTTTTAAGTGAAAGGAAGTAAAAGAAATATTTGAAAAATTAAACCAGTAAAGAGTATTTGGAGGAGAATAATAAATGTACACCATACTTATAAAATGGAGCAGTTAAAAACGTTGAAACTGAACTTCAGTTGGTTACCACATGAATGTGAGCTCCTGGTATGTGGATATCTCTTTCCTGGCAGAAAATACCACCATCCAGGGAGACTTAGACTGTCTGACATGTAAGTTCTGTATGACGTAGTATGAATGTTTGTAGCTCGTGTGCTACTTTGCCACACTAACACAATAAACTCAGCTGAGAAACAGGACTTCACTAGTCTCTTAAATGTTTGTCTATTGGATGACAGCTTTACATCGACCTGGTATTTCATGCAGATCAAAAGAAAATGTCTGTCATATGAGGATTAAAGAGTTGGAATCTAGTGAAATTAGTGGTAGTTATTAATCAAGTTACAGCAACACTAAAGCTCTTAATTCAAATCACAAAATGTCTATTAAAGATTGATAATGATACCAAAACCAAAATCCGTAGACACACCTCTGCCTATACATCAGGTGTTAAGTTCAGCAGCATGGCATCATCCAAAGTTTAGATGGACTTTTCTTTTTTCCTCTGACTTTCAGTGTCTGAGGGTTATCTTCTGTCCTGTGATCACTAATGGGATCACTTTCCTTTCCACATGATCTAGGAGGTTAGTCATGTCATGACCACTTCTATTTAATTTGTTATGCTTTCTCTCTATAGGATATAATTTTTTTTTTCTGTAGGCAGGAGATCCATACAATTACACAATGCTAAGCAAAACTGAAGGTCAAATAAGTTACTTGATAATAATAAATAAAACAAACTCACAACCACAGGATTGACAGCAGACCAGACCACTGAGTAGTTTTGCGGTTCTGGCTAGGACAGATGTGACAATGATATAACCTTGAATAAGTTGCAGATGCAGCAAGAATACCTTAAATAATTTTTGCAAATACAGCTAAATTAAGCTAAAATAGGTTAAAGAATAAACAAGGCATGAGAAATCATAAGACCTGGTGGGTAGCTATTATTAAAAAGCTTTCTCTCAATACAAACTGAAAACTTTTCATGGATGAAGCATCCTCATCATTGACATAGCTTACAAAGCACATGACGAGCTCTTTGTAAACACAGAAGCAAAATCCTACCAGTGCACTCAGGCTTTCCTAATTAATAAAATTATTTCTGTCAGTAGCCAATATGCACAATATACAGTGTTGCACTGAGGACAGATTTCTTAACAAAGAGAGAACTAAGAGAGTCACTAAAGAGTCACATCTTGAAGGCAAATGTCTGAGCAAAGCAGGAAGATGTGTAACTAAGCAGCAGTCTACAGCACATAATTCATATTTTGCTCTTGTATTAATCTAGCTATTACTCAATATACTGCAGTACTATAAAGCTTTTCAAACTAAAGAAGAAATTATTGAAAATGTGATGCACTCTATTTTACTATAGCTTTCAGTACCAACACTTCAATTTTTGTTAGCTTGTAAATTATTTTCTACACTAGCTGATAGAGAGAGAGAGCTATAGGATGACAGCTGGAGATATTGAAAAACATTAACTCAAACCATGTAAAACATAGTGGCATTTAAAAGTGATTGGAGTAAAATGGTATGTTGAAAGCTGATGTAAGTGCAACATTGCTTTATAGCTACCTAGATGGGCTTTGCAAGTCTTAACAGCCCTGCTTTTTTGAAATCCCAGCTCCCTAAATTAAAGTGTGTTGCAGTTGGCCTGAATAGGAACAGATTTTTTATTCATTTAGATTTCTTAATGATCTTTAGCTCATGATCATATTTGCATGATAATGATGCTGTGAAAAATAAGCAACTATGTATTTGAGGCTGGCAATCTCAGGAGTAACACAAGTCTTTTGGAGGGGCAGCTATTAATATCTTTCAATTTGCATGGTAGAGAGACTGTGTAGTAAAGAGAGTGCAGGGAAAGCACCTCTAAGGCTCATATGTGGTTTCTTAGAAACTCAGTCAGCTCAATGGACGCCAGAATCAGCTTTCTCAACTGATAAAATTGTCACATAACTGGAAGGACAGTGTTCCCATCCCTGGGTGGAGATCATTCCAGTACTGTAACCTTAGAGTAATTTCAGAACTTGTGTGTTTTTCCAGCGAAGTCAAAACTTTTGATTTCTTCCCCATTTATAGGTAATCTGACATTAAGGACTAGCATGGTCAGGGATGTGATCTAACAAGGAGCCAAAGTCCAAATCTGCTTGGAAAGGCTTGTAGACATCTTACTGAAAGAATGAAGAACTTCTGCCTCTCAGATAGGCCTGATAGCAGGAGAATGATCACAGACCTATTGTATCAAACTGGTTTTGAGCATTGGCAGAACTGGCAGGTGGTAGTGTGCACCCAGTTGTGTAGACTGTTTCTGGACAAGGTCTGTTTCTGGAGCAGGAAAGCTCTATGCTGTGTCTAATCCAAGCTTATTAAAATTGAAGTTATTTCTACCTATAATTTATGGACACTCATGGAAAAGCTCAGAGTTTAGAAAATCAGAACAGCTAAGCAGTCACTGCATTTTTTTTCCTTTTTTTTTTGTCTTTAGGTTTACTACTGGAAAGTGCAGGGTCTATCCAGAAGGAGTAGACGACATGTAGAAAAAAAGATCTTGACTTTCAGGGGAAACAAGACTTTTGGAATGTTACCAGGGCTGGAGCCCTATAGTTCCTACAAGCTGAATGTTAGAGTTGTTAATGGTAAAGGAGAAGGACCAGCAAGCCCAGACAAAGTATTTAAGACCCCTGAAGGAGGTATGAAATGAAAACCCTAGATATTAAACTTAAATGGGGTTTACTTGGACTTCATAAAATAATAATCTCTCTCAGTACAGTAATAGTCTTAAGAATTCATAATTAATGACCTGTTTAAAGTTAATCTACTTTGTATTTACTCTATGTTCTTTTTAAAAGTTCCTAGTTCACCTTCCTTTCTGAAGATTACTAACCCAACATTGGACTCTTTGACTCTGGAGTGGGGTTCACCCACCCATCCAAATGGTGTTTTGACATCATATACACTGAAGTTTCAGCCAAGTAAGTTAAATATTAATATATTTTGGGGGTTGGACTTCAGATCTTTCAAGTCCTTTCCAACCCAA
>WBNQ01000865.1:0-12925 GCA_013401375.1 Spizella passerina | reverse complement strand
ACAGAAGAAGTCTTTTAATATTAAATGTCAGCACAATGGATATGAATTGTGTGCAGTGTTTTGATTTCAATAAAGCAGCATTCTGTGGTGGATAATTGTTTAGTTGTAGTTTTTTCCAACTTGCTCTAGTATACAGTTGCTATTTTTATTAGTAGCTATGCACTTTTTATTTGTGTACATTTTATGTAGTGTGGCATATTTCTATTTCATCTTACAAATTTTGTAAAAATTAAGCTTTATAGAGACCTTTTCTGGAGGTCTTATCCCCATTACACAGGAAGGTAAGCAAATAGAGAGGAAAGTTAATTGAATTGCCCTGCTCCAGTATGTGAGTATTGGAGCTGGAACTACAATTTGGGAATGATCATTCCCAAGTCAGTACCTTAATCTAATATAGCACAGGAGTCTTTCCTCTTGTGTTGTAAACACAGAAAAAAAGAAGGGCAGAAAACACAAAGCTAATAACAAAATCTTCACATTAATCTCAAAAGTATGGTTTTGCATCCTATTAAGACTGTGTTTTCCTGTTATTCCTGTTTCCAGTAACAGCCTTCTTTCCTTCATGCTGTAGCAGGCAAGATGAGTGGGACCAACTGTGGCCAATAGGAACCTTGCTGTTCGCTTTAGGGACCAGGGTTTTAGTTGATCTTACATCATGGTTATATTTTATGATGTATTTGAATAAGTGACAAGGCACACATTTTTAAGGGACTTTGAAAGCTCAGCCTGGCAATGAAGACCACTTTAAAACCATCTGTGTAATTAATTGCCTTGTATTCATCGCAATGGCTCTGTGGTACTGACTGTTTAAACAAAATGTGTACGGTCACTTTGGTGATAAAAGTAAGTCCTTGACACTCTAAAAAGCTGTATAAGTGATCTGTCACAGATATGGGTGGTTGCCTTCTAGCAAAACTAGTATCTAAGTATTTGTTACAGCTTTAACTCCTGTTTGGTGTTCCTGTTACACTTAAACAAAAATTGACAGTTGAGATTCTGGTCACAAAGTGTATTGCATTGATTCTCTGATTTTGGAAGAATTATTTACTTGCAGCCTTTACTTTTTACTTGTGTTTCTGTGAATCACTTGGTTAGGTGATCTTGTTGGACTTACAGAGGAAATTGAGGTAGGCAGTGCTGTAATGGTGCTCATTTAATGCCAAACCCCTGGCAAGGAGAAAAGGGGAGCACAGCAGGGAGGGTGGCTTTGATCCTTCCCATAAAGGAATCATCATGGGACCTCTGTAAAAGCAGCAACAGCCACAGGTGCTGTGTTCTCTTTCACAGACCCCATTTAAAGCAGCCTTTGGGCTTCCAGGGAGGGAAGGAACAGCTTGTTAGTGGTTAGAAAAGGGATGTGCTCGATATTCTGCTTTCTCCCTGTGTTCTTGGAGTGTTGATGAGAAGCAAGGCTATGGATATATTGCAGCATTTGCAGAAGTAATACCTTTGTATTTCTATGTTTCAGCTGTCTATTATCCTAAATATTTAGCACAAATATGTTTTTGGGAAATTTAAGGCTTTTTTTGAGATAGTGATGTGGCAAAAGTTCCTCTTAGGTCTAGAGGGTTTTTTAACAAGAAGCATTTTTTCTAACAGAGTAAATGTCCAACTCTTGTCCTACTTTTTTGTGACATTTTAGGTTAGTGTACCTTGATTTAAAACTGCATGTCAAAAAATGATTTGCCACAGCATCTGTAAAGTGTCCTGAAGACCTTGGCAAACACCTGATAGTTTAGGTTCATGTCCAGATACTAGGTCCTATCCCCAGAATAGATTTGTGATAAATGGATGAAAACAACTGGCAGGTAAGCATGAGTGAAAAGAAAAAAAAATCCACCTCACAATTAATTGTCTTTTTTATTCTTGAAAAGTGTCTTTTTAGTAGTTTTTTTTTCTGAAATGTGTTGCTAGAACTCCTATTGTGGAGAAACTTGATTACTTGGGACCATAATTTTAATCAAAATTTATGTGCTTCTCTTTTCTTGTTGAAACTTTTGGACAGAGGACAAAAGTACTACAGCTCTGTTATTTCTCTAAAAACTCAGTCCAAAGGGATTTGTATGGGTATGAGAAAGTAGGTGACTTTTTCTCCATGAGAAGTATCCATAGCTCCTTGATTTGCCTCCTAAGGAAAACATCTTTTTATCCAAACATGGTGACTGTATACTAGGGAATGTTTTTGGACACTGACAAGCTCAGGAGCTAATTTGTTCTATGTCATCGTGTTGGTCTGTATCTGTAATTAACCTTTAGTCACAGTGTCTCTTGCAAGTTTCACTATTTTTGTAAAGATTGAAATACTAGACCTAAATGAATTTTTTTCTAGTTTTCACGACTGTGTGCTAACAATAGCAGTGGAATGTTCATTTTTAAGGATACAGAAATACAAATGTGTATTGAGGTACTATGAAACACACTGTGAAATAATAAATTTTAAAATCTGTTTATTGAAATGCCCCGGATTATTCCTGATGGGTGCTGTTGAGCTGTGTTTAGTGGGCTGTGGTAGAGCTGGGCCACCCCATGAGACCAAAGCTATGAGCGACTGGAAGCTCCTGCTCTGTGTAATGGTCACCTCTGCTCTTGGCTGCACTTGTGTGGCTTTTGAGAAGCTTAAAGTAAAGGATTGCTATGACCATTCCTTGCTATCCTGTGACATGAGTGGTGTTTGCCTGCACTGAAGGATGTGGGAAAGGCAGCCTAGTTGTTCCATATAAACCCTTTCTGGAGTAAAGGCAAGCCCTTTGATTGACCTGGGCGCTGCAAGCTGAAGTTGTACCACAGCACCTGATTTTCATTTACCTCTCTGTAGCAGCTGGTGAACTTTTCTGATTCAAAGTTGCCCAGAATAATTTGGAGTTTTTTGTAATTCTTTTTACTCTTAAGCTCAATAGGGCCTAGCCATTTTTCCATGACTCCAAGGCTCACATTCATGATTGAGGTAAACTTTTCCTTTGTCACCGTTGTCTCCCACACTGATTCCACTTGCCAGTGTTAATGCCTTCAGAGTGAGGGAGAGAGCTGTACTGAGAAATGTAGGGATCGTTTGCGTCCTGGACTGTTTCCCTAAGAAAAAACAAAGTAATCTGTCCTGTACATAGTGTACCACAGAAGAGACAGGATACTGTTGGTGGTACAACTATCTTTGTTGGTCAGCACTTTCCATAGATACACTATAAAATTAGGGGAAGTGTATTTGTTTCCTGTTTATGAGAAAGAGATTACTATTTTTGTCTGATCATTGACTAAAATTTTGCAGTTATGTGAAGAAATACTTTGTGGGGGAAAAAAACATTAAAGGAGAACTCCAAAACAAACCTGTCTGACTTTAAGGAACAGGCTGCATGCAGTAGCCAGGCACGTACAAACCATAAGTTCCTCCTACAAAAAAAGTTATGTGCTGCTTTCAAGGTTGGCATCTTTTTTTGAGAATAAAACATAAACAAGATAATTGACTCTCTTATGCTATTTGTGAAATAATATTTGTAAGAAATGCTGCTGTTCAGGTAAAATATGGATTGGGAAAAGATGTAAATGTTGGCGGGGGAAGATTTCATTCCCTTCTGAAAGCCCCCAGCAGGAGAAGGCTGGGGCACTGATCTTGCTTGCAGACTAGTTGTCTGTCTAGTCCTTGGGCTCAGCCCTGCTTGCCGACTGCTGCAGGATGTCTGGACAGCAGGGAGAGTCTGGGGCAAGGTGAAACTCCGGAGACAGATGGTCCATCTCTCCTTTTGCCCACCTCTATTGCAAACATGATCTTTACTAGCCAAACATTGCCGTGGCTTTGATTAGTTGACTGTGTCTCCTATAACCAAAGGGTGCTGGAGTTATTCTCCACTGTTTGGATAGCCTACTTTTTCCCCATCCACCCCAGGCTACTATCAGTGGTGTCATAATCTCCTGGAACTGCCTCAAGGCACATCCGGAATAGAGTGAATCCAACCTGCTGAGGGGGAAAGGCCTTGGAAAAGCTTGGCCAATAGGAAGGGTGTGGGAGACAAGGAAACACCAACACATGAGCTTCTGCCTGGCACTGTGTTGGTTGTTCTTGGTCTCAAGAGCTAGAAATTCAGAAATAGTACCAAAAGTTGAAGGGTTTGGGCATTTTATTCACTCCAGGGTCTGTTGGATTGTAGCAGTCACTCTGGTTCCTGAAAACCTCCCTTGTGGTGAGCCAGTCTGTGAAGGCTCCTTTGTTGGGAGTTGCTGGATGGTGTGTCTGTATGTGCAGAACAGGGCTGTGTTCAGCGCTGATCTCACCCAAGGTGTGTTTGCCAAGCAGGCTGGGCAGGGCAGGTGGTTGGTGGCTCCTCTCCAGCAGCAGATGGCAGGGCAGCCTCCTGACACCTCCAGTTCCAGCCCTGCCCCACCGGCCCAGCCTTCCCGGCCCCCAGGCAGGGCATGTGCAGCAGCTGCCTCTCCTGCTGGGATGGCTTGAAAGCACAACAGAGTGCTGTTTGCTTCTTTGCTGGTGTCTTGGTGCTCTGAACAGGGCCTGGCCCTGGTGGGCTTTTCTCTAAGGTATGCAGGAGGAAACCCAGCAGGGCAGGAGAAAATCCTCTGAGCTGCAAGAACTTCCAGAAGGAGCAGGAAAGAAACAAACTCAATAGTTTTGAAGTATCTTTTTACTGGATACTATTCACCCCTGCCATTGCTCTGTGTCTACAAGTCATTGTCAAGAGGCAGCTCTTCCTCCATGTAGGAGCACAGGTTATGGGGCTTCCCTTTTACAGGCTGCAGAGCCAACCCAAAATGCTCTCTGCAGCTCTGTTGTTTGAGAGCTGGAGTCTCGGGGGTTCGAATAATAAATCCCAAGAAGATTCCCAAGTGCTTGAATGGAAAACAGCTGGACAGCTTTTTTTTTTTTCCCTTCTCACATTATAATCCCATTGGCCATGTGCTTTTTGCTCTCTCTCTTTTTCCTCAATTTTTGTGGAAATTAAAGCAGTGCTACTTAAAAAATTTCTTAGCCTAATATTTGCAGAGCCTGTGCAAGTACACAGTCCTCCCCTGTGAGATAAGGAATAAGCAACAGTGTATCCTTATGCCTTGTCCTCTGTGGCTTTTTTTTCCCCCTCATTCTCTGCTTTATCAATTTAATCTGAGCTGTAGAGTGTTTCCAAAGAGTTCTGATAATATGCCTCTTGTTTAGAGGGAAGGAAGAAATACTTTTTCCTTCAGTTGTGTATTGAAAACCTATGCACAAGTATCTGCTAGTTTTGGAGGCCTAGACACCAAAATGCAGTATTTCAGGGTGCCAAGGGAGTTGCTGATTATAATAATTATGCAGTAATTATTGTACCAGCTGCTCCAATATCCTGCATTGTTGGAGCCCATTTAACATCAGGTTGCACTATCAATTCTCTTGCAGTTCTTATCCAAGAATTTAGCTAGTTTTCTTTTTTTTTCTTTTTTTCTTTTTTTTTTTTTTTAAGTTATCACAAATTGAACTGCTGTAGGCTGGTAAGTTTCTTCAGTGACTCTTCTATTGTTTCAGTTCTAGAAATGAGGACCTAAAGCAGAAAATTATAAATATCCACAATTTTTGGAATTGAAATGCCTGGGTCCCTTGGTACTTCTAGTGCTGGTACCCTACATTGTCTTTAAATAAAGGTAAATAAATTTACCTGCTATTCAGTGCTGTAAGTGTCTGAATACTTACCAACATAAGGTAAGTATTCACGTGTTCTTTTTCTAACATGTAGAATACAACAGTGTCAGAATCAAGCTTAATGGTAGAATATAGTTAATATCTGAACATACCTTGAGCATTATGGTTTTCTCGGTTTGGGATGTAAACAAAACTATTTTTCTGTTACCACATCCTATAAAGTTGGTCAAATTTAACTAAATTTACAGCTACTCAGTGTTCAAGAGTAAAAATTAAATTGAGACTTAGAGTACTATTTTTTAAATAATTAGACTATTAGTGTAGGTAAACTATTACTTTCAATAACTGAACTAATTCTAATAGCTAAAACTAAAAAGTGAAGAGCTAAATGGTCTCTAAGGTTTGAAAAGGATCAGTGTTGATAGTTTGCATTGGATTTTAGCACAAGGGTTCTGTTTATTTTACGTTTGTTACCATAGAAGTATAAACTGAAAGGTAGCAATGAGGACTTTGTGTAATATATTATATTAAATAAACTTTCCCCTTTAGCACTGTATGCAAAGCTTTATTTACATTTCAGTAAACTACTTTCTGCTGCATTTAAAATTCTGCTATACAGATAAATTAAGCGATCTCATGACAGTATGATTTATTTTCTCCTTACAAACTGAAAAACAATATTTTTAAATTTATTTGCCTGAAGTGCTTGCATTAAATTTTTGGTTGGGCAACATCAAATCTACCATCAGATGAAAGTCAGTCTTATCTTCTTGTTCACATGCTTAAAGGATGGGCAAATATTAAATATTGTGTTTAGAATTCATTGTTCTTGCAAACAGTGTTGAATAACCCTTTAAAATATATTCCTACCCTGTAATAACAGATGAGCTGTCACCAAATTAAATAAATAAAAAGATCTGAAAGAATCACACATAAAGCTTTGACTGTTTGATTTTATGTTCTACAAACTTACTCTTCCAGAAATCAGTGAATTTATGCTTCAGGTTTGGTCGAGTTGAACAGGTGCACTTGAGTGAATGACTTGGGCTGTAATATTGGTGGTGATAGATAAGCTGCGAAGGAAACAGTGAGCCTGAACTTCCAGTCTCAGGATAATTTGTAGGGCTGGTAAATCAGGAGGTGAGGGCAGGGAAGAAGTATTTCTGTTTACGTAAAGGAGCAGATGTTATCTGCACTCCAGGTACAAAGGCTGCAAAATGTCCTAGTTCAGCCTTTTTATACAGTGTTTTCATTAAGGTGCATCCTTCTGACATGATGAAGGTACAACTCCTTCTATTAACACCGTTCCTTTAAAAAGAAGTGTCTAGTATGATTCCATTTGGCATGGAGATGTTAGAATTAATTTGAAATACTTCTTACGCTTTTGCACTAAAAGCTCTTTGACAAAACACAGGGTAGCCTATTCTGTTTGTAAACTTCATCACTTTTGGTTGCTCAGTTTGATGCAGGTTTTATTCATTAGGAGCTTTCAGCCTGGCTGTTGGAAGAAGAAGGATGTTCCTCTTGCAAACATCAGACTCCCTGTCCAGGACACCATATGGCAAATTGTCCTCTATGAGGGCACATGCCATCAAGCAGTATGAGCCACCAGGTTCAACATAATTTGAAGTTACAAACTCTCTAGCTTAAACATTTAGAGGATTTTAGTTACTTATCTGCAAAAGTTTTAAAGATATGTGTAGGTAATGCAGCTCTTTTATTTGCAGAACCTCCCTCCCTTGCAGACAGAGGTACATATCTGGATACCATGAAGGCATTAAGCATTCATACATTTATTTTCAGAGTACCTAGGAGCACAAAGGAAACCTCATCTCTGCTATGCTCAGTTGAATGTGCTGTCATCCACACTTAGGTTTCTGTGTTCTTCTGGCTGGACAAGTTTCTTGGTTACAGCTTGGCTTTTGTGCATATGTGGTGTGATGCCGTAGGTTCTGATGTCCTGTGAGATGTAGCTGTTCAGTTTGTTTCCAAAAAATTTCCTCCACTGCTGAGCTTGTTGAGCACAGCAGGTGGTGGGACTAGTTCACAATTAAACTAAGTATTGGTATTTGGAAAAAATTCTAGATATTACTAGAATTTAAAATAATTGGGCAGTGAGAGCTACTACTTGTGGCCTTGAGCAGATCACTGTGAAAATGGTAGCCTTTATCTGGTTAACTATTTGCTTATATTTTTTTCATTTTCTTATTTTTATTTTTTTCTCTTGTTCTTTTCCTTGAGCAGTTGAGTGGGGCAATAAACTCGCAATCCTTTAAACTATTTTTTTCAGCTCTGTATTCTAAGTAATACTCAAATTCTGATTTCATGGAGTTTATTTTCCAGAATGAGTCTCCCATTATGTTTCAATGGAACAAGAATTTGCAATTGAGAAATAAAAATAAACAAGTTTACAAGAAAACTTAGAAATTCCTGAAATGTGCTCTAATAGTTTTTCCTTTATCTGAAAGCTTATATGATATCTAAATATCATATTTAGAAATATGATATTTGATTACTTTAACAAAGTTGTAGTACTGTGACGTGGTTTTAAATGAAACATTTTCTAGTCTTTATAAAGGCTCTCATGTAATTAAAAATGGTAAAACAATAGACCAAAAGAAAGAACCAGTCAGTAAATAAGGAGTAAGAAATGATGTGTAATTGAGAAAAAAACCTACATTTTAGCATCTGAGCTGGACACAATAACTTAGCTTAGAAATTACAAGGTATTTGACAGCAACTGCTGCTGATTTGATGTTTCATTAGAAAATAGTAATATTTTGTGATTTCTGGCAAAGGTGAGCTGAAATGATTTGTGTAATGTGTCTGTAGCACTGCAAGCTGTAATTCAAATATAAATTGTTACTACCAGCCCTCTCTGTGCTTTCTCTGTCAGTAGAAAACCAAACTGAAAGCAGAATGCTTAATGCATTTATCAGATAATGCTTACAAAATGTTGTGAATCTGACAAACATGGAAGAGTAGAATACTTTGAAAGACAAATCAGCTTTCTGTTATTGAACCTGTCTAAGTCTGACCGTGGACTCCTAGCAAGGCTCAGAGCTGCCTGTGCTCTGGGTTGTCTCCTAAAGCCCTGTGAAGTCTCTCACTTGCCTAATTGAGGTACCTATGACTAAGAAACAGAAATGGCTCTTAAATGTTCATTCTATTTAACCCACCTAAATATGGGTGTTGTAGGTCTGTTAAATAAGATGGACATCCATAATCTCAAGGTGGACCTTGTACTAGGAGCATGATGTTTTTCGTTATAGCATAAGGCAATGTCTCCCTACTTTTTCTTAAAACACAATTCACAAGATCACATCTTCTGTCAGTGTTTCTGAATGTGAATCTCCCACTTTGGTGAACATCACTTTTAGCTACTTTATTTTGACATATACATGTATAAAGTTTTTCTGCTTAGCTTATAATTTTATCTTTTCAGAAAAATTAAAAGAAAAAAACTCGTAAGTTTTCATTACTTCATTTAATCTCCTTGTTATCAGTACTAAACATATGTACTCACACTAAATTTTTTTCTTGCATTGTGAGGCTTTGGAATATTTGTCCATTTATGCAAATAGGGCATATTTCTCTGCATGTTTGCTACGTTTTTGTCAAAGTAAATTCTCTCATCATTTTGCACATTTCTGTTCCTCTGATCTATCTGAAGCAGTTTTCCAGTCGTGTGTCTGATAGAGACAATCTTCAGCTTGTCTTTGTATTTTATCACATTCTTACATGACTTAAAGTTATATTGTCTGTTCTGTATTCCTCTTCTATAACATTCAATATAATTTTAAATTAATTTCCTAAAGGGCTCTTACTAATGTTGCTCTTCCCTTTCTCCCTGTATACTAACTTGTTATGGAGATTATCAGGTAAGAAAGGCCTGGTAGTGTTAGAAAAGAAAAGCAGGAAAACAGACGTTAGTCCTGTGTAGGGAGCAGAAAAAGTCACTGGGGAGCTGTTCAAATCTCTAAGATGCCTGGGCACAAAGACCATTTTTTTTGCCATTGCTGTAGTTTCTTTCATATCTAAAGCACAATTACTTTGAAGACATTGTTAAGAAATAGCCAGGTTTTATAGCATGACCTTTTGCTGTTGCACAAGAATATGGAAATATTTAATTTAACGGATACCACGCATGTTGATGTTTGCATTATGATGTGTGCAGCAGAATATTTAGTTGAAAAAATAAGTGTACATTAACATTGAAGATAATTCAAATTCTTTAGAGGATACTGTTATTTAAAATACAGATTTTATCTTTCAATATATGTCTGGTTTCCTAAGAAACTTTCTTCTTATGTAGAGGCTTTGTGAATCACCTCTGTCAGCATTAGGCTAGACAGTTCACCTAGATATTTTTATTTCTTATTGTTTGTAAAAAGTCACCTTCCCATTTCTCCGCAACTGCTCATGTGAAACAGTTTTCAGGAAGATTTTGCATGTGGGTGCAATCATCCACAAAGTGCTGAGAGGAGCTGTGGGTGGCTGCCCTGCTGGCATCTTGCTTCCCCGTGCCCTTGAGGCCATGGAGCCGCTGCCGTTCCTGCAGTTACGGATGGGATGCGTCAGAGTTAAGTGGCAAATGACCAAAAATTTTAATGGAATTTGGCTGCCAGAATTTCTTACGCCACTCCTAAAATTTTAAGCTGTGATTGACTGTTTCTTGGGAAAGAGATTTTTCTCTAAATGCTCATGTTTTGTTGACCGAAGGAAAGTGGGTTTTCATTGGACTGGTTTTTGAAGCTGAAGGAATCAGACCTGATTGGGGGCAAATTTTCTCCATGAAGTACATAATCATGTAATTCTGAAAGTTGATGCTGTGTTTTATATACCAGTCTTTTCAAAACTGTTTCTGTTGACATATCTGGTCAGTTCATATTGCCTTTTAAATTTTTTTAATGGTATCAAGTGCACTGGTGTATTATTTTTATATCTCATGCTTCAAGTAATATTAGGTTCAAGCATTTGACCTAAATATTTGATGTAATATGATAACATACAATCCAGACATTACTTTTTAAAAAAAAATTATTTACATTAAAGGAAATTGCAGGTTGCTGGGAAGAAAGCTCCTCTTCATTGTTATGACCTGTGTAAACAGGTCAAGCTGTCAGGCCTTGCTAACTGGGTCCTAGTCTGACCTTGCAACATCAGCAGACTCAATCAGCCTTAATCTAAGGCTGCAGATGGGATGAAGAGGGTCTGCAGGGTAAGGTGTGTATCAGCCACCTGGGCTGGTTGGAGCAGAGTCCTTTCTCTTCANGAAGTAGAATTTCAGAATTGCTACTGGAAAAAAACATGTCAAATATGACCTGAAGCAGAACAATTAGAGTTAGGTATTTTCTGACTTTTTGTATGTGTTTTTTTGGAAGTTGTTGGTTTTTTTATTTTTGGTTTGATTTGGTTTGGTTTTTTGTATGTGTGTATTATTTGTTTATTTCATTTATTTATTTATAAAATTTATAAATAATTTGTATTACAAAAGTGATGAAACAAGAAAATAACAAAGTGGCTTGGTTCTAATTTTGATAGTGCACCAAAATATTAGCCTAGTGATGAAGGTGGTCATGTTGTGTGTGGTAAACTCAGATTCAACTCACTATTTTTGCTTAAGCACACTTGAACGTGCACCTTCCCTCTCTGAAGAGAGTGCTCTGATAACCAGACTAGAAATAACTCAGAAATAAGGTTTGTTGTGCTGCTCTGCATACAAAATTAAACACTCAGGGGAGCAGGAATTGGAACCAGATGTCTCATTTCCCAAGAGACTAATCTTGCCACCAGGCTAGAGAGTTGCATTTTCTCATAACTCTTCCCTTCCTCCATTTACATACAGTTTATACACAGGAGACAGTTCCAATTATCCTGGAGTATTAGATATTTTCACACTGGCATATAATTTTCCAACGGGTATAATTGGACCATGTCTAATTCAAGTGTAGGAGGGAATGATTAGCCAAAAGATACTTGAGTAGGTCACACACCAAGATCTGCTTGGTTCTTCATGGAGACAAAACGTTACTCTTTTAACTTGTTTTAGCTGTAAAATTTTTGTGCCCTTGTGTTTGCCAAGGAACCATGAGACCTTCAGTTACGGTTTGAACTGAAATGAACACAGGGACTGAGCTGCATTGGACAAGTGTTGCCTGCACGTTTGGGGAGGTGATCCTGCCCTTCCTTGCCCTCCCTTCCTTGCCCTCCCTTCTGCACTGGTGAGGGCACAGCAGCACTGCTGGGCTCAGCTTCCCAGTATGAGAGATGTGGACATAGTGAGGCAAGTCCAGCATAGGACCTCAAATGGGATTAGGGACCTGGAGCATCTTCTCTCTGAGGAGAGGCTGAGACAGCTGAGACTTCAGCCTGGAGAGGGAAGGACTCAGGGGAGCTCATCAGTGTGCAGGAATACCTGAAGGGAGGGACTGAAGAGCAGGGAGACAGACTTTTCCATGGTGCCCTGTGACAGACCAAGAGGCAATGAGCATAAGACAGGACTTCCTGTCTGAACATCAAGAAATATCTTAATACTGTGAGGGTGAGAAAACACTGGTGCAGGGTGCCCACAGAAGCTGTGGAGCTTCATCCTTGAAGGTATTTGAGACCTTACTGAACATGAACTTGGACTATCTACCTTAAGTGACCTTTCTTGAGCAGCTGTGTTGGATTAGACAGTCCCTGGAAGCCTCTTCTGACTTATTTTTTTTCTCTGAAAATGTGTAGTTCTCTATTCTTCTACTCACAAATACTTGCTGACAATATAAACATCATGTACCCAAGTTTATTATTCTGTCAGATTAAAATATGAAACATAATTTAAAAAAAAAAAAGACAAACCCCAAACCAAATTCATTAAAGAAAGGGAAAACAAAAATTAAGTCTTCCCTTAGATTTGTAGGTGAAAGAAGCCAATCAGGCCAATATTGTTAGCATGATTGCATAAAGCACAAGAAACCTGTGGTGTTTAGATAAACCCTGAGGAGCTGGTTTTGATATCAGGGATTATGACACAAGAATCTCTCATTTGAATCTGAAAAACATATGTGAGTGATTTTTTTAAACATCATTGTGCTTGCTTAGACAAAATAATTATTGAAAAACAAAGCTCTTTGTGCAAAAAGGTGGGAAAATGTGAAATCAGAAGGTTCTGTTCAGTATTAACCTGCTTACTTTTTAAAATATGAAACATAATTTAATTTAAGACAACTCCTCATTACACATGAGGGGCAGCATGTGTAGATCTCCCAGCACATAGTCACAAGGAATTTCAATACGTAATTTGAAGAGGAAAAGCTGTAGTGAGTG
>WBNQ01000864.1:22441-33900 GCA_013401375.1 Spizella passerina | reverse complement strand
CCAAAACTTAAAGCTGAAGACACAGTCTTACTAGTACTGTTGACAGAGAAGTTTCAAGGAAGACAAGAGAACAATCCTGTTGAACATGTACTTACAAGAGCTGTAAGTATCTTTAACTGCAACTATCTCCTTCAATACAGGATATGGCAAAAGGGCACTGGGATATTTAATACTACTCAGAAATCAGTAGTAAGCCAGTCACTGATTAAGGAACACACTCAATGCTCCCTCTTCACAGGAGATCTTTTGTCCTCCCAAATAATTCTGCTGAGGGGGCTACAAGGAAGAATTAATGGACTAGAGGACACTATGCAAGTAAACAGATCACAGTTTGCTCTGATATCCCACTGTACAATTTTACTACTACTATTACAAACAGCAGTAACAACCAAAAAAGTGAAATACAGCTTTAAATACTGTACTGACTCACAGGTACATGAATTAATGGATTTTGCAAACACTGTAAAGCTCTGGGTTCAGGAATTGTCCAAATCAGTGATGTCTCTACACATACACCACAGCAGGTATTCACATAAGGAACAGCAGCTAGCACTATAACAATAAACACCCATTATGGGAAAAATTTCAGACTTCTTTTTAACAGAAGTATAAAAATTAAATGTGACTAAAAACCAACCATTTAACAGAGCATGAGTGCCTGCAGAAAAAAAAAGACCTAAAGAATATTTAATTAAAAAGAATTGTTATGAAGCCAGCTGCTAAAGGACCCTCAGCAAGCAAATTCTGATCTTGTTTTTAATGCAGATATGAGAGTACCTGATGAGTGTAGCCACAAGACAGCCACCTGATCAGACAGTAGGGGAAAAGGAAGCAACTTTATTCATACAAACCCTTTATACTAGCTAAAATAAAGTTTCAGATGCAGAGAGTAAAGTCTTGTTGAAAGTCTTCTTGGAGTTTTCTGAGGGACAACACTGACTTGGGCAGGCATTGTGCTCTTCAATCAGCAACAGGTACACTTCTGCAAACCTGCCCACACCATTCTCAGCCTGTATTCAAGCCTATACTACACATCTATATTCTATCTATACTACACATTTCAGGTGTCTCCTATGTAGCTAACATAATCCTGACTGAGTAGCATCCAAAATTATGAAAAAGCCCTAAAACTTACAGGAATATACCTGNGTCAAAACCATGAAGACTGAACAAACTGAGTTGGAAAACATTATTCTGATCTTTAACTCCCCTGCTGCTGACAAAAATAACTATGTAGTCGCAGACATTGCTTCTTTACTAGGATCGTCTTGTTCAAAGCCATGAGTATCAAACAAATACTACTGTGTTAAAAGTAAAATTAAATGTTGATATGTCTCATCTCAGCCCACACGAACTACATAATACAGAGATTATTGCCAGACATAATGAAGTGTAAAACTGAAAGAAAGAAAAACCCAAAACTTGGGTGTCCTTTTTTGGAAGAAGTTGTGCAACACACAAAACATGGCTTCACATCCAGGTAACACACGTGAGCATGAACTTGCTGAGATTAAAAACTTGATGTCTACCAAAAAAAAGACTACAGACATAAGTACAGGAAAAATCCATTTAGAGTGTAAGGCATGCAACTGCTTACTCTCTGGTTTTATGAAGCCAAAGGAAAAGAATATAGAAAATGATAGGTCAAACCTTCAGCTTCTTTAAAATCACATAACTCCATTAAATAATCAATGGAACTACATATATTTGAAGAGAAAGGTCTGGGTTTTTAATCTGCAAATTCACTCTACTCTGAAAAATTACTCACAGTGCATTGAAATAGGTAATTCAATCACCTATTTCAAAATTAGAAGAACAAAAATGAAGAAGCAAGTAACTTATATAAGGATTTAATTAAGAGAGAAGGGCAGCACCTGAGATTGAACAATATAAAGGACATTATAAACTCACAGGCTGATAAGATAAAATATTACTGAGTAGTAAGGGGAAATTAAAGGGTTGTATAATGAATCAATGGGATGATAAACAATGTTTAATGATTAATAAGACAGCTCTTTCTGAGATATTAAAAAAGGATTATCCAAGCTGGTGATCAGAATGCTTCAGTTTATATCCAAATTCCCTTCAAACTCACTTTATTATGACTATTTTTTTCAAATTGTAAAAAATAATTAATCTAAATTTTGTGAAGACGAACCATTTTGAATTATATTCTACTTTTTATGCAGGCTCCAAGTGATTTTTGTCTTGAATTTCCTTTTACATTTTGCTTTGAAATAGGTGAGATTAGTATAAAGCTTCTTCATTCTCAGAACATAAGGACTTACACTAAACTGTTAGTAGAGATGTTATTTTAAACATTGATGCCAAACAGGGCCTTACAGCAACAGTAACAACATCTAATAAACCTAATTCAGTTAGATTTAGGTTAGGAAGGTCCTGGAAAATCTGGAACACCTACTTCACACTTCCTTGTGAAAGGGTTTGGAATTAAGTTACTGGATCTGCTCTTTGGCCCACGCACAGGACTATAACTCAGCACAGAGGCCCATTTGCGCTTAAATTAATGCGTGTTTTGAGCACCTACATTGTTACACTATGGTAACTAGTGTGGTATAAAAATGCAGCAAGGCATCCAGACAAAAGTGTAATTGTTCAAAAGCTCATGCCCTACTGGCAATCACTGAAATGCAGGGAATGGAAATTTGGCAGGAAAGGGAAACGAAGAAGTTCTGTTGGCCATTATTCAACAGCTGTTTTGAAGGACTCATGTTCTCAAATATCAAATTAACTATAATTTGTAAGCAAAAGACCTGTAAAGTGTGAATATGTCATCAAATCAGAGACGCTATCTAAACTTCAGCTGAAATGAAGCACTCTGCTTTAGTGTTTTGAGAAAAAAAAATTAAGTCATATCTTGAACCATAGGTGACGGCAATTTGAAAGTCAGGTTGAATTTGAGGGGGTTGCAAAATGCAAAGATGTCTTTGAAACATTGATTTCTTGATGGGCTCTGCAATTAGTATTGTACGCTTAGATAAAATTGCCAGACACAGCATCAAATGGGGAGCTAATACTAAATAAAACACTTTTTGGGAGTAACATACAAGCATTACTCCAACAATAACTGGTAATTACCTCCATGGGTCAGCCCAGAAGTCATGTTGGACCACAATTCTATTGACCTTTTCACATTTTTTCTATAAGACCAGCTTCTGTCACATGACAAAGAACATATGCCACACTAAAAGTCCTGAATTATTTCTTTGATCATCTTCACCAGAAGCATGTTCCATTAGCAATCTCCTTTTATATATGACAAATGAGGCAGATAAGTTCAGGCATTGAGTCTTGCACATATGCAGCACATCAGAGATTCAGATATGGCATGTGAGCAAAAATTTTCAATTACCACCTTTTCAGCAGTGTAAGGGAATGCCAACTGACTGTTTCTGTGACCCCCAACTTCTGTGTAATTTACACAGTGAATCATTTACTTTTCTGACCCTACAGTGGTTTCATCTTTCACTTTATCCAACCCAACTGCCAGTTGTTGTTGACAAGTATGGTGCTATTGCACCTCTTCTGAAAATATGTTCCCTCTGCTATTCCCATGTTAGACATGGAAATCATGTGGCCACTGAGTGTGCCAGAGCAGTGTATTGCTTCAGGAAAAAAACCCCAACATTCAAAAAACAACAACCCCAAAACAAGAGATGAGCTTTCTGTTGAATCAGTGCCCCACTCAAATCCAAACCATAACCTGTAACTGCAGAACTGCAAGACACAACACGTGGGGTGAGAGGGGGAAGGGAAATGGAGAATGACCATCTCTTCTGCTGGCAGCTCTCAGCCAGCTCTGCTTAAGTGTAGCATTAAAACTGCACTGGAAGTGCAATGGAAGAGGTGCCAGTCAACAACTAGCTATCCAGCACACTGAACTACGGAAAAGTGCTAAAAATGTAACTGACCATGGGATCCTGTCATCCTGCCGTCCTTGTATTCCAGCAAGGCACACTAGTGCTCTGAATGGCAAACCATCAACCGTATTTAATCATGCAAAGATCAGTTAAATTTTTTCCACGTTTTAAAACCACAAAAATTTTATTTTAATTTCCTCTGTTCCTCATTCTTGTAATTCCTCTGAAACACATGTATTTTAAGCTAGATACTGTTCCTCAAAATTGCAGTGCATTTGCTAAGCTTCACTCGGTTACAAAGAACAGTAGGAGCCACAGAGACAACGGGTGGCTCACAAACACAACACGCACAGTGGGTGGGAGGAGGAGCCTCCACCTCCAGCTGTACCCGCGGTAATGTCAGCCCAATGCTAATCTGGTCCCCATTCTCAGGCGATCTTCAACTCCCGCTAAAATACGAATTTATCTCAGTATCTTCCTGCAGACAAATCTTTGTCTTTAAAGCACTATCTCTACCTACAGCATAACATTAGAGCGAGGAGAGAGTGAAGTGGGAGCAGGTTACAAAACTACGGCTTTCCGCAGAATTACAGGTCAAGATTATGAAACAGGAGGTTATACTGAGGCAACGCCTCCTGGCTGCAAGTTTATTTACAATTATTATTCCTCCCCCGCCACTTGCCTTCTGTTTGATATAAGCCGGGCTGCTCTTATTCTGCTCGCAGTGACTGGCATTGCTGTCGCTGACGAAAGTGGAGTTGTACTCCTGCTCCCACAGCCGCCGGTAGATGAACTGCTGCACCAGCGGGGTCGTCAGGGAAAACGCAAAAACGTAGCAGAAAATGACGGGCTCCACGCACAGAACCTTCCTCATTTCTGGGTCTGGGCTTCAAACCCTGCGCCAGGAAACAAACCGCGAGTCCTCAGCAGGTGGAAGCGAAAGCCCCGAGCGGCAGCGGGCTCGGTGACAGCCCCACACACGGGGGTCGCGCTCCGCCAGCCCCGTCCCGTCCCGCCGGGCTGTCCCCTGCACACCGGGCCCGTCCCGCAGCGCCGGGACACCGGGACATCGGGACATCGGGACACCGGGGGCGGGACGGGGGCGGCCGCGTCCCTCAGCGGAGGAGCGTCCCCCGCCGCGCCGTCACCGCCCCCGGCCGCTGGACGAGGCCCGGTGCCGCCGCCTCGGCGCTGTCCCTGACCGGGCCTGGGGGCGGGGCGCTGCGGCGGGCGGGGCCTGACCGGGCCCGGGGCCGGGCCCGGGGCCGAGCCGGGTCCCTGTGCCCGCCCGCGGCTGTCACCACCGCCCTGCTTGTGCCCAGGCCGGGGACGCTGCTGCCAGAGGTCAGCGCACGTCAGCACCTTGGCCATGCCAGCAGCGCTCCCCGGGCCCGCGGCGTGTTCGGGCTGCTTACACAACGAGGATCTGCGCTGTCAGCGGCATCGCTGGCCTCGTTTAGCACCGCCAGCCCGGCCCGCAGCTCAGCCTGCGCAGGTGGCCGTGCCTGGCCGAAGGGCAACACGCGGCGCGCTGCTCTCCCGTGCTGCCGAGCGCTCCGCTCTCAGCTAACACAGCATAGGGGTTTTATTACAGCCGCTCCCCTTCCGTGGGCTCTCGGCTTGTCAGCGTGTGTAAAAGCGACATTTGTTAGCCACCAGCGGGTCTCTCATTAATAGAGTCATAAAGCTGCGTAGGTTGGATAAGATCTCTAATATCATGAAGTCTAACCATTAACCCAGCAGTGCCAGGAAGAGATAGATCTCGCTCTCTGGGTCTGGCATAGCTGGTGCCGGGTGTCAGGGGAAAGGCTGTGAACAGCTTCTGTCGCTGCGAACACCTGCTGGGGCACCTGCTGCATTTCCACATGAAAGGTTGTGCCGGGGCAGACCCACTGTTGTGCGGTTCAGATACGGCCTCTGCCCGCCCTGCTGTACATGGCATCCACAGCACGGTGAGTGCACAGCTCTGCACTGTGCTCCCAGGACAGCCCCGAGTAATGACTCTGCCCTTGTCACAGGTGTGGTATACCACAGAGAGGTGACATAGCCAGGGCATCCTGAAGGACCACCTTTCAGTCTTAAATACTAGTTCTCCATCACAAGTACTGCAAAAAAAGTCTCTTTTGCTAAAAGCACATCAGAACTTCAAAGTTTCCCTGATGTATTTGCTCTATTAAAATAAGAAGAGCAGTTTAGAAACTTCATGGAAATTGAGTTCCTTGATAAAGTGATTTGAAGACAGATTGTCCATAACATGGGTCATATGATCTTGAGCAATGCTTTAACTTGTTCACTGTCATGTGACATGTCATTCGGTCCCAAATTTAGGGACAACACTGGTTTGTCAAGTGTCTTTTAGCACAGGATCAACCCAGCGTACCAGCCCAGTGGCCTTGATCAATTACTTGAGCTTCTTTGGTCTAGCATATAGGCTTGCTCACAGAGGCACACAGGCAGGCTGATTCAAAAAAGTGCTACTCTGGCATGAGATCAGCTTGTAGAGAATGCTGTCCTTCTCCTCAACCTGGCCAAGTCCAAAGTCTGACTCATCCTGTGACAGCATTTTGTTTGTCACAAGGGAAAGCCAAAACAATCATGCGAGGCTGTTAGATGAGAGGGGCTGTTCAGGTCACTTTGTCCAGCTGTTAACATTTATTTGAGCAGGATGAAGAAGGGATTTTAAGCCTGTTGGAGCTTCCTTTTGTTCCACAGAGGGATATTGTCCAGAGGCCATTAAGTTTTTTGCCAGATCCAGCTGTGCTGAAGAGCCTGTCACTTACAAAGGAACACAAGTGTCTGGGTGCAGTCCAGGTTGCTGATCAAACTCGTTTTAGTGCACAGCTCCTTCAGAACAGCCTTCCCAGAGCCAAAGAGTGGAGCTGGGGATCTGTGTTCTGGAGAGGTCCTCTGCTTCTCTCCTTCCTAGTAACTGTTTACAAGTTTGGGTTTGGGTTTACAGAGCCAAATGGCTCCAGCAAAGCTGTGATCTCACCAGCGCTGAAGGCAAAGCTGCAGCCTGAGCTGCTCACCTGGAAGTGCCTTTTTACCTTTGTGCAACAGCTCGAAGCCTGTTTGTGAATATCTCCCAGTGCTGACACAACATATTCCCCTCTGGCAGGTGCACTGGGAGAGACTTGGCCCTCATTTATTTCCAGTCCCCCTCACTGCAAGGAGAACTAAAAGCAATAGATGTGATTTGGCTTTTAAGATCATACTTAACTGGGTGATGCTTATTCTTTGAAGTCGAGCATTTCCAAATAACACGATACATGGCAAGCTACCTTCTGCTGTCCCCTGCCACCAGTATTCACACTGGCCCAAATTTGAGTGACATGCCCATGAACAGACTTCACAAAGATCACAGGCATGTGGTGGCTGCAGCTCTGCAGTTTGCACTGGTTTACATTTTATGACATCGTCAATGTGTGAAGAATTGAAGATTCTTTTGATGAAGATATTTTGGAAAAACGCTTTGCTGAAATATTTTGCTGAAAACATCAGTACTGCTTTACTAAATAATATTGACATGTAAAATGTAATTTTAATTCCTTCTGAGAAGTTAAGTACTTTTTAAAATTGAGTTGGCTTTAATTTACAGTGCTAACAGAGTAACATTACTGTACTGTTTGTACTAATGTTCAACTCATGTTTTCAAGGCTGTCTTGAGAACAATGGTTAACACAAATTTTAAGAAAGGAACCTAAAAAGGGAGAGAAGCACATTTTTGGCAGATAGTTTTATACGAAATGCAGTTCTGCAGAAATCTTTCATACCCTGTGTCATGCCGATGAGCAGGGCAAACAAAGATGTATGAAGGAAGTTCTCCAAATATTGGAGGAAAGAAAAGAGAGTAAGTAATGTAATTCTACAGAGGCATACCTAAGTTTAGATGTAACTGTAAAGGTGTGGGCAACAACATCCCACTGACTTTGTGTTCCTGAAAATGGGGTGCTCTGAACACCTCTGTCACAGCACCAGCACTACTGCTAACATTAGTCTTCATGCCATATGGCACTTTTTACTCTTCTGAAGTGTTGGGTTGAAAATTTGTGCTTGTTTGAATCCTCAAGCATATGTAAGGCATCAGGATACATTTATTTTTTTTGAATAAGAAAATCTTAACTGAACTGGGGCTCTTGCTGGCTTCTTATCTCTTACACCACATAACAGAACCATTTCTAAATATTGTGGTGTATTCAGTAGTTTTGCTTTTCAGTTACCTACCTCTCGTACTTGTGTATTTGCAAGTCATCCTTGCTCATCCCTGATTATTTCATATGTCAGATTTAGTTATTTCCATTGAAAGGCCTTCACATTGGTGGCTTTTCTGTTTAGATGACTCAGTGGAGAAGAATTTATCAGCTTCCTTCGGGATGTGTTGAGGTGTAGCTTGTGCAGAGAGCCTGCTGTGGCTTTGCCCAGTCCTAAACAAAGCTACAAGAGCTACTAGATCTGCTGTGACTTGCTTTCAGACTACTTGAGGATTTGAAATTCAGTGCAGCTTCTTGGTTCTGTTTGAGGTGATTTGGTCTTTTGTTTTCCTTCCTGTTTTGCTTTCAATCACATTCATGTACTGGGCATGTGATAGCTCTTCACTGTAGATAGCTGATGTAAGTTGTTTTTGTCTGACTGCGTTGCTTCGTACAGAATTTCTAGTGGGCCATTTCCCAGCTCCAGTCCAGCACCTCAGACGTGCTTTGGGAAATAACTGGTGGCGCTGGTAGTGCTGTGCTGCCTGCCCCTCCCTGTCCCTGCCTCGGCTGGTGATGATTAGCAGCAGCAGCAGCAGCAGCGCGCTGGAGATATTCGCGGCCGCCGTGACTCAGCAAAGCGCTCCTCGCCTCGGTCTGCGGCTCGCTTCACCCTTTGCAGAAGCGGACCGAGGCATGCTTCTGCCTAACAGCGTCTTTTAATCTGAAACAGCAGGTTTCTTTCCTTCTTTAAATTTTCGTTTGTTTAATGTAAACAGTTCCTTAAAGAGGAACTGAAAGTAGGCAGCTGAGGCAGAGCTGGAGTGCCTGCCTCTGAGTCACATGCTGCTCTGTTGCAGGAGGCTGTTAAATTTCATCTGCTCTTAAAATCTTGCTAGAGCAAAGTTCTTTCTCCGTTTGTTAAATGAAAGTGCTTTTCATTCCTAGGAAGTTGTTGGGACTCTTGGCTGCGTTCCCTTTTCAGAGATAAGGACATCCACCATTGCCCTCCTGAGAAGAAGCAGCTCTTAGAGGAGCTTCACAAAGACCAGTAAGCAGAAAGCAGTGTGTTTAGGATACAAATATTTAAGCTGAGTATCATCAGGTGATGACAGATGATGAGCTGTTCTCATCTTTCAAAGTCAGTGGGAGATTGCTGCTGTTCTCCCAGAGGATTGTGCATCAGGTTTGAGCCTGAGCAGTCCAGCTGAACTCTTGAGATCAGTGACAATGTCTTCAGCACTTGAAGGAGTTTGAAATAGGGTGAGACTGTGTCTCTACCCCAGACAGGGATTTCATGTGCTTTTTTCAGTTTTAGATTCTCAGGGGACAAAGAAAATGGTTTCAAGGGTGAACCTGTGAAATGTTTCAGAGGAAGCAGGACTTCAGTCTGCTTAGCTGTGGTTTAGGTGGTAATGGCATTTTTCCTCCACCAATTGACCATCAAAACTATTCTTGACGTTCAAAGCAGCAGAGGACATGGTTACCAGTCCTTATTCCTATCCATCCAAAAATACCCAAATACACCCTTACCCAGATTTTCCAAACATCTGCCCAGATCTGTTTAGAAAGATCTGCAAAGTGATGTTCAATATGTCCTGTTCCTTGAACTGGAATAATTTCTTCCCTGGCATGACTCTGTTGTATATTTGTGCACATAAATATCACTGGGTGTTTATCCCAATCATGCCTTTTGTTTTTTTTTTTTTTTTTCTTTTAATAGTTGCAGTAGATCTCCTGGTGGTCTGTTAGGTGTCATAGAACAGCAGCAGAAAATTTCCTGGGTTATTTCCTGGTTTCTTTCAGATTATGAAAAAACCTGAAGCAGATTTGTCACTTGTTTTCAGACAAGTGTCTTGCAAGATTTCTTATACAGGAAGATGGGGCAATATTGCTGGAAATAATATGGCACTTCAATCCACCTTTAGGCATCATTATAAAATAATTTCTTCTACAATACTGTTGAATGCTATTTATTGCTCCTAGAAGGAAATCAAAGAATAAAGCAGCTCCACTGCTTTGGAAGTTGGAGCCTGTAAAGGGGAGGTATTGAGTTTAGCCAATTGAATGATAAGTGTGAATTCTCAGGTTAAGCACCTTAAACAGGTCCTTCAGGGACCTGTTAAACCCAATGACCTAACCACGACAGATGACATTCCTGGTTCAAGAAGTTCCTGAACTGATGATTCCTGGAACTGGGGAAGATATTCTGAGAACAGTCAGCAGATGTACTTGTTCTTTAACCTGTTTTCTGAGCATCTGTTATTTACCCCTGCCAGAGAAGGGAATTTGAAGTAGGTGGACCTTTATCAACTCGATGTGGCCACACTTATTTCAGTAGGACTGCAGTGCTGATAGAAGTACAGAGCTAGCATTTTGAAAAGATTTCATAAAAACTGGGAGCATAAAAATGGGAGCATACAAGGCAAAGGCTGTACAAATTAACAGAAGGGAGAAGCTGCTCAAATAAATTTACATGAAGATACAAACTTTGGGCTATAACATGTACAGTTAGTTACAGGCAGTTTTGCCCTGAATTATTCAGCTGTATAAATGTATGAGTTTGCATAACATCCTGGAAAAAATTATTATTTTTTGCATGGGCCAGGGGATAGTTGTTTTTTCTATGAGAAGGTACAAGTAATTTTCAGATAGCTTTGAAAGTGAGCTGAGCCTGATCAGGAGTTTAAAGCTTGCTGAGCTTTGAGCTTACCTTGCTGCTGTGAGCAGCAAGTTTTGCCTTCTTTCTATTTCAAAAATTAGGTTTGTGCTGGGGAAATGGGAAACCAGTTATCAAGTGGTTGTGCATAACGAAATTGATTGTGACAGTGTGCCTTACAGACACTGAACCTCCTGTTCATAACTATGCTGTCTGCTTTCCCTGACTGTGTTTATATGGCATGCCCATGGCTGCTAAAACTGCTTAATGGGAAAAAGAACAACTAATAAAGCACTTAGGGACTTAATTGCAAAATTAATTTGGCAAACAGAAAAATAACTGCCTGACTCTCAGAGATCTTTTTTCTTTTTCTTTTCTTCTCTGCTGCTGATTCTTATTGACTGTGTTTTGACGGTTTTCCTCTTTGCCACTCCAAACTTCCTGGTGCCCTAAGCCCTCCTTTGGTGCATCTTATGCCCAGCTTCCTACATCCCCTCAACCTCTTTGGCTGAGGCATTGTGATGGCCTTGGGAGATTTTGTCTCCCTGGCATGCCCGAGGCCTGGGAGCACCTACTGTTATTTCCATGCCTTATTCCCCAGCACTGACACCTCAAAGAAGCAGCTGGGCCTCCTTCCATAATTGTTTTCAGCTCTTTGCAGATGTCAGGTGAGTGAAGCTTGGAAGCATGGAAAAGAGCTGGAAACCAAAAAGCCATGCTGTCACCAGC